>JASDQU011444754.1:10555-23065 GCA_032191745.1 Picea mariana
GATGGAAGAATTAGGATTAGAAGTCACCCGAGCCTATCATGACCTCTATTCTTTTGACTCCAGGAGAGTTCAGTGTCTTGGAGTTATTAAAGACCTGGTTGTGACCTTGTTTCAACTGCCCATGAAGAGTGTGGTCATGGATATTGTAGTAGCTGATGTCCCCCCCATGTTCGGTATGCTATTATCAAGATCTTGGATAAAAATACTGGGGAGAACCTTGCAGATGGACCTCACATATGCTACTATCCCAGTGTTTGGAGGAGAGCATAGAAGACTATACAGAGAAGCCCAATTGGCCTATATAATCAGTGACGAGGCCAACCCCACCAACCATCCCATTTTCGCCTTAGACACTGATTTAGGTTCCAGTGTGCTTCAACTCACTCATGCTCCCGAACCCCCTCTTAGAGTCAGAAATCCACCCACCATTTCCCCTAAGCTTCCTCCCTCCATCACCCCCGTATGGAAAATGTTCTTTGATGGAGCCTCTTCCAGGGAAGGCACTGGAGCTAGAGTGGTTTTTGTGTCACCTGCTCAGGAGACCATATCTCTGTCATACAAATTAGAATTTGAAGCTACCAAAAATGTGGCAGAGTGTGAGGCTCTTGTTCTAGAATTAAGAGCTGCGAGGGAAATGGGAATCCAGGAATTAGCAGTGTTTGGTGATGCAGAGTTGGTGGTCCAACAGATCAGGAACACTTATCAGGCTAAGAATTCTCGAATAAGAAGCTACAGAAATGAGGTATGGGACCTAGTTGACAGTTTCTTCTCAACATTTAACATTTCTTTCATCCCGAGAGGAGAAAACACAGTGGCAGATTCTTTGGCTACATCTGCAAGCCTTTTCAAAGTACCCTTGCCCCTTAAACTGAGGTATGATGTAGAAGTAAAATATAGGCCCTCCATACCTGACAATGTTAAGCATTGGAAGGTGTTTGAGGATGATCTTGAGATCAAGAAATTCTTGGAGACTATCGAGGAGTTTTCAGAGCTGCATATCGATCAAGATTCTGTCTCTGAGGAAGGGTTTAATGGGGGTGAGTTGCTGAGTAAAATAGCGCAGCATGAAATTATTCAGTTACCTGGCAATCAAATTCTGAGGGGACTGGTCCCATTAGAGAGATTATTTGATGGGAATGATGTGGCAGTAAAGGGGAGAGTTTCGGGTGATGATGCTGACACAGCCGAGTGCAACATTGGCACACCAGAAGAGCCTAAGTTTATCAAGTTGTCAAGGAGTTTGACCAAGGAGCATAGGGTTGAATATACCGAGTTGCTGAGAGAGTTTGCTGATGTGTTTGCAATGACCTACGAAGACCTCAAGACATATGACACATCAGTCATTGAACACAAGATCCCACTGAAAGAAGAGGCTAAGCCGTTCAAGCAGAAGCTGAGGCAGATAAATCCCATGTTACTACCTATCATGGAGAAAGAAGTGAAGAAGCTGCTAGATGCCCAAATTATTGTCCCCTTGAGATATTTCGATTGGGTGGCCAACTTGGTCCCTGTAAGGAAGAAAAGTGGAGAAATCAGACTCTGTGTTGATTTCAGGAACCTGAACAGAAGCTCAAGGAAAGACAATTATCCTCTGCCCAACATGGAACACATATTGCAGAAGGTAACCGGTGCATATAGGATATCCATGATTGATGGGTTTTCAGGGTATAATCAGATATCAGTCATGCCTGAGGACAGAGAAAAAACAGCCTTCACCACCCCTTGGGGCACATTCATGTACGCCAAAATGCCTTTCAGACTGATGAATGCAGGAGCGACATTTCAACGAGCCATGGACATAGCCTTCATTGGGGAGAAAGACCAGTTTGTAGTGATCTATTTAGATGACATCACAGTGTTCTCCAGGTCGGACAAGGAGCACTGCTGCCACTTGAGAAATGTTTTCATGAAGTGTCGAAGGTTTGGCCTATCTTTAAACCCCAAGAAGTCTTTGTTTTCTATGAAGGAGGGGAAGTTACTGGGCCACATAGTATCAGCAGAGGGAGTGAGAATTGATCCCAGTAGGGTAGAAGCAATTCAGACCCTGTCACTTCCCAGATCTAGGAAGGAAGTTCAGGCCTTTTTGGGAAAGATAAATTTTCTGAGGAGATTCGTCTCAAACTTTGCTGAATTGGTGAAACATATCACAGCCATACTCAGGAAGGGAAATGAAGTAAAGTGGACTGTTGAACCCAGGAAATATTTTACTCAAATAAAGAAGGCATTGACTGAGGCACCCGTGCTAATCAGTCCCGATTATTCTAAATATTTCCTGATTTTTTCTTTTGCTTCCTGTGATACAGTAGCAATAGTCTTGTTGCAGAAAAATGAGCAAGGACGAGAGCAACCTATTGCCTTCTACAACAAGGCATTAAGAGATGCATAACTCCAGTACGAGGCCACGGAAAAGCGGGCCTATGCCCTGGTGAAAGCTCTCAAAGCTTTCAGAGTCTATGTCTTGCACTCAAAGATCATTGCGTACGTTCCTTCGGCCTCTATGAAGGACATTCTTATACAGCCTGACATGGACGGAAGAAGAGGAAAGTGGATCGCCAAGATCCTAGAGTTTGATTTGGAGATCAAGACCACCTTGCTGATAAAGGGGCAGGGTTTAGCCAAGTTACTAGCTGATTCCAATTGCAAAGCCTTGGGGATTAACTACATCAATGAGCAAGCTGAACCATCTAGTAAGGATTCTCAAAGTGCCTTATCATTAGCAGCATGCCCCTGGTACAAAGATATATTGTATTTTCTGCAAGAATTGAGGCCTCCCGACTGGATGGAAAAAAGCAAGGCGAGAGCTTTAAAGCTCAAGGCGGTCAGATATTGCCTCATTGACCAGGCCTTGTACTGGAAAGATCCTATAGGGGTATTCTTAAGGTGCCTGGACCCACAAGAGGCTCATCAAGTTACATTTGATTTCCATAGTGGCCTTTGTGGGGGGCATCATTTCTGGAAGACAACAACCCATAAGATCCTTCGAGCTGGGTATTATTGGCCTACTTTATTCTCCGATGTCTGCAGAGAAATCAGAGCTTGCATCAAATGCCAGAAGTTCTCAGGTAAGCAGCAGCTCAAACCTCTGCCATTAAAGCCTGTGGTAGTCTCAGCACCTTTTCAGCAGTGGGGGTTGGACTTCATTGGAGAAATTCATCCTCCCTCAAGTGGCCAACACAGATGGATCCTCACCGCGACAGATTATTTCACCAAATGAATAGAGGTTGTCCCCACCAGGAGCACTTCCCACAAAGTGATTATCAGTTTCCTGGAAGATATCATAGCTCGATTTGGTTGCCCCAGAAGAATTGTCATTGACAATACCCCCCCCTTCAGGTCTGAGCCTCTGGTCAAGTTCTGTGAACAGTTTGATATTTCACTGATTCACTCTACTCCCTATTATCCTCAAGGCAACGAACTGGCAGAGTCTTCCAATAAAAGCCTGATCAAGCTCATCAAGAAATTACTGGAAGACAATAAAAGGGCCTGGGATTCTAGGCTCAAATTTTCCCTGTGGGCTGACTGAGTGACAAACAAAAAATCCCTGGGCATCTCCCCTTACCATCTTATTTACGGAACTGAGGCCATTTTCCCTACTCAGCTCGCCTTATCTGTGGCAAAATTCCTCCAGGACCTTGAAGGAGAGCCTGACCATATGGTCAGAAGGATTCATCAGATGGTGGAAGTGCATCATATTAGAGAACTGATCATGAACAGGGCCTGTGATCATCAGCGAAAGATCAAGCAGGCTTTTGACAGAAAGGGAAGAAAGAAAGAATTCGAGCAGGGTGGTCTGGTGCTCAAATGGGATGCACCCAGGTAGGACAGGGGCAAGCACAGCAAGTTTGATGCCCTCTGGTTTGGGCCTTTCAAGATCCTCGAAGTATTTTCGAACAACACTTACAGGTTACAGGATCTGGAAGGCGAAGAAGTTTTTAGTGGCCCAGTGAATGGGCATTTTCTGAAAAGATGTTTTATTTGAGCCTTAGACGACTCCTCTATTTGTAAATATTGTCTGTTAGTTCTTTGTTTAGTTTCTTTTTGTATATTTTCGGCCTAATAAGTGACTCCATAGCCCAATACAAAGGCACTAAAGCTGCAGAAGGAGTTCTTAGAGAATCACAGGGACGAATCTATCCCCCATGGAGCCAAATGTTAGCGATATTTCTTGTCATGGGCTTGAGAGCATTCGGGTCTACAAGTTGCACGAAATGATCAAGCGCAATGCAGGAAAATCCTTGTTTTGCCAAGTAGCAGAGCAAGCGAGCGGGCAAAGTTTTGTTTTCAGCAGTCGAGAACCACCCTCAAAGAAAATCGACGGTCAGAATCTTACAGAGGAGATCAACGAAATCCCGTCAGCCATTAGATCTTGAGAAATTGCGCCAGGGTTAAGCCTTAATGTGTAGAGGAGGAATCCCAGGGAAGTCATCGGGATATTAGAGCCATCGGGGTTTCAAAAGGTAAGAGAAATGAGACCTTTCGAGTCTCGAAATACCGATAGAGATCCTAGCCATTGATCTTGGCAGGACACGTGTCAGGCATCAGAAGGAGGGTCGGGGTTTCAGTTCATCACAGGATAGGAGTATCTGGAGGCAGGAAACTCTTACATGAATGAATCGCGATACGCGATTTCCCGACTGGATCAGAGCCATCCGTCAGTAGAGACACATGGCGAGAGATCCCGCAGAGTCGAGGATCAGGGAATGGAAAGTCCTGTGCACATGACAACGAGAATCGCGATATCCCGATACGTGATTTCTCGACGGAGCTAAGGACCGTAGTGGGGGACAGGTGTCAGGATATCGCGAGTCCGGAGGATGCGTGCTCATTGACATCGCAAACCGTGAAATCCCGATGGAGATTTTGACTATGGTCACACGAGGGCAGTGGTCATATGGTTCATGTTCTAGCCGGTAGGGGCTAGCTTACGGAAGCAGAACTCATCGCAGATCGGAGGATCGAGAGTTCCGGGTACATGTGCACCTCTGCATCACAAACCCCGAAACCCTGAAAGCCCGAAACCTCAACGCATACCTCTACCATCTATCCTTTGCTACCACGTCCAATCCTCGTGTCATGCCAACTCATAATTTCTTCCTGGCCCCTGTGTCTCCTCCACCTGGCCCATACACTTCAAAGCACATGAATTCTTCCACTTTCATTCGCCCTATCGCTTTCCATCTGCCACATCCACCCACATGGCCTCTCCTCATCCCATATCCACACCGTGCATGTCGAGTCACCCTTGCCTGATCACCGTCCATTCACCACTTCATGTCAAGTCCCCCAGTCATCACGACGGCCTCCACGTCCACCCGCTAGTCCTACCTTGATTTCTCCAAACAAGATCCAAATGGCAGAATAAGAAGGCTTCCATGTCATGTAGATACAGAGTTGGCCGAGGCCTTTCCCGATCCCAATGAAACAATTATTGCAGCAGTTGATGGTGGTTGGACATCATTTCCACCATAAATGGAAAGTCCAGAAATGAATGTAAGCTTGTCAATTCATTCACAGGTCCTTTTGAAGCGCGATTGCGTCTGTCTGAAGTTCACGACTGTCCAGAGACTGCAGGCACAGTAAACATGCAGACGTAATGTCTTCAATGCGATGTCTTAATTTGGCTTCTATGGGTTTCGCTCTAAGTATTTAGGGGAGTTTTCTCAAATTTTGTAGGTATCGATGGTTGAGCAGAGCTCCCGGTTGTAAAGTTTTAATGAAGCATTGTTATTCTGGTGATGTATGAACTTTTGAGACTTCTTGCCTTATGAATGCTAGTTCCTTTCATGCCTTTGTTTGCACTATGTTAGAGCAGCTCGGAATTGGAGGATCCAGTCGAGTTGTAGCTGTTATAGGATGATGTTGTAATGGATCACTATAATAGTTACGGAGTCTCTAATCGTTTCCTGCGATTTCCTTAACGTTGAATGACTTGGAATTGGAGGATCCAGTCAAGTTTTCTATTTAGTTTCTTGAAGCGTTGAACCAGGAGAATCCTGCTTTCAGAGTTTTTCCTCTACAAACCGCTGCAAGCCTGTTGCCTAGAGCCGTTTGTTCATTTTCTCCTAAGTCTTCCACCTACCCATCTTTTAATCAACCCACTGGATAAAGTTAGGATTCCAGACCTCCTTTTTTCTTTATGTATCAGACTCAGTCCCTGAGTCAGAGTGATACCTCCTTGAGCCATTATCTCCATTCGATCACCCCTTATAAACAAATCGTGACATTAAACTGATGGGTGTCGGGCTCTGCTCCTGCAAGCAATCCATGAGTGACTTCTGATGCTAACAGAACCCGACACAACAAAATCCAGGAAAGGGCAGCCCCAACCCACCAAAAAAAGGATAGAGAAATGATGGACAGTATCAGGACAACCAGTACAAGCTGCAAGCAAAGAAGGACACCGAAAAGACAAAGAAAGATACTGGGAAGTGGTGCGAATTCCATAAGAACCCTTGGCATAACACTGATGACTATCGCTCAAAGTAGTCATTGGTGGCCGAAGTGAAAGCCTCTGAATTAGATGCGGATTCTGACTCCGAGATAGAACCAGAAAGGGGAAGACGGATCATTGACGTGGAACCTAGTGCCACCGTTGCTACCACCAAGCTCCAACCTGGTGAACCAGATGAGCCAGAAGAAGGAGAGTGCCTCTTCCATTCACAGATGTGGGTAAAAGGGACCCCGTTGCACTTCATCGTTGATAGCGATAGCCAGAAGAACCTTATATCAGCAGAGGTCATCAAGTGGTTGGCCCTGCCAACAACTTTGCACCCACAACAATACACCATTGGATGGATTCGCCAAGGAAGCGATCTCCGCGTCATCCAATAGTGTCGACTGTCGTACGAAATCAAGCCCTTCAAAGATGAGGTACTGTGTGATGTTTCTCCTCTCGAAGTTTGTGATGTTCTTTTGGGCCAACCTTATTTAAGGAAATGTCATGCTGTATATGAGTCTAGGCCTCGTAGTGATATTATTACTTTGAACAAGAAATTGTACAGGATACCCGAGGCAGTCCCACCTAGTGCTATTTCCTTGATCTCTACTAAACAATGCAGGAAGGTCATCTCTAAGATGAGGAAGTTTGTCTTCTTTGTAATTCTCTCTCAGAATAAGTGAAAGATCATAGCCACATCTAGGGTCTTTGTGGCCGACCTTTCCACACAGTAGAAGAAAGTAGATAAGGTCATGGAAGGATACTCAGATATCTTCTCCTCATCTATAGGGGTACCTCTGCACTGTCAAGTTAAGCACCCCCATCGATATGACTCCCGACACATCATTTCCCAATGAGACAATCTATTGTCGCTCTTTGTTAGAGAATGAGGAGATCAAGCGACAAATCCAAGAACTGCTCCACAAGGGGCACATCCTCCACATCTCATCACCTTGCGGGAGCCCAATCATGCTGGTATAGAAGAAAGATGGAACCTGGCAACTCTGTATTGATTATCGGGCTCTGAATAAAATCACTTTCGGAAACCAGTACCCGATTCCCTGAATCGATGACCACCTTGATCAACTCACGGGGGCCAAATACTTCAGAAAAATTGATATGAAGTCTGGCTACCACCAGGTCTCGATAGAACATACAGATGTATGGAAGACCACCTTCATGTCAAAGGAAGGATTTTTTGAAAGGTTGGTCATGCCCTTTGGTTTGAAAAATTCTCTAGCCACTTCCATGAGGATGATGGATGATATCCTGCGACCATTCACCAATACTTTTGTAGTGGTGTATTTGGATGACATTCTAATTTACAGCAAGACTTGGGCCAAACACTTGCATCATATTTAGCGGGTTCTGCACACCCTGCGAAAACACAAACTATAGGCCAATCTGGAAAAATGCTCCTTCAGCATAGACATGGTCCATTACCTGGGATACATCATTGATCAACATGGCATACATGTGGATCCAGCCAAGATCCAAGTTATCCATGAATGGCCAGCCACAACAACACTCACTGAGCTTCAGAGATTCTTGGGACTTGCTAATTTCTACTGCAGGTTCGTGTTGGGTTTCTCCCATATTGCATGGGCCCTCAACCAAATGATTTGAAGTAGCACTTGTGCTCAGCCCCAGTACTTTCACTACCAGACCTGCAACATCCCTTTGAGACCAAGACAAATGCTTCAGGCTATGTTGTGGGCACTGTTCTCACTCAGCACAACCACCCCGTGGCCTATCATTGTGAGACACTGTCAGATATTGTCCGTAAGTACCCTACTTATGACAAATAAATGTACTCCATTGTGCAAGCATGCCTCCAATGGAGACATTACATTCTTGGAAGGAGACAGTCATCCACACTGATAATAAGCCACTACAGTTCATGCAGACACAGGGAAAATTGCAGAATGATCGCCATCAAAAGTGGCCCATATACTTCCAGCAATTCCACCTCAACATCAAGTATAAAATAGGAAGCACCAATCGCGTCGCAGATTGCCTCAGCAGACCGCCAGTCGCGGCACTCACCACAGTGCTAGACTCTTGCGGCCATGAGACATCTAGATGGCCCCAACTCTATGAGACAGATCTTGACTTTGCCACCACCTACCAAATGTTGGGTGCAAATGCAATTGTCGATAATTTCCATCTTTAGGATGGGTTGTTGTGTCATCTAGGCCATATCTGTGTTCCATCAAGTGAATGAGCGAAGCTGATCTAGGAAGCCCACTATAGTCAGTTGGCAGGACACTTCGGTGTCGAAAAGACAATGGCGATGCTACATAAACATTTCTACTGGTTGAAACTTTGACAGAAGGTCGACAAGTATATTAGGTCTTACACTGCCTATGCTATTGCAAAACCGAACACTAAGAAACAGGGCATGTACACCCCTCTTCCTACTCCTGATAGGCCATGGGAATCCATCTCAATGGACTACATGTCAGGCCTCTCATCCACCAAGCGGGGAAATGACTGTGTTTTTTTGGTTGTTGATCACTTTTCTAAGATGGTGATTCTGGTTGCCTGTAAGAAGAGCAGCACAGTAGAGGCCACTGCCAAGATCTTATTTGAACGAGTCTGGGTACATTTTGGAATCCCACAAACCATTGTCTCAAATCGGGATAGTCGATTTCTCGGCACATTCTGGTCGAGCCTCTGGTCACTGCTAAACACCAAGCTCACCAAATCCATGACCTTCCACCCCCAAACAGATGGCTAAACCGAGGTTGTAAATCGAATGATTGTGCATATCCTTGACATGTATAATTCAAAGCACCCTCACACATGGGATGAGAGCCTTCCCTATGTCCAACATAGCTACAACCGAGCCTTACATAGCTCAACCAGCCATAGCCCCTTTCAAGTGGGGTTGGGATTCCAACCATTGGGCCCCATAGATGTTGCACTTCCCCTTGCGGTCACCTCGACTGACTCATCTCCTGCTCCAACTGAAGCTGACAAAGCCACCCGGTTCATTGAGTGGATCTAGCACATTTGCCAATAGGTTTAGGATATCCTACAGAAGTCCAATGACAAGTACAAACAACACCATGATCAACATCGGGTGCCGCATAAGTTTTAGGTGGGTGACAAAGTTTGGTTGCACTTGCAGAAAGAATGCCTTACAGGACCCCATTGGAAGCTTCACCCACTCCGTTATGGACCATACACTATCACCAAGGCCATGGGGGATAATGCTTTTGAGCTCAACATTCCTCCTTTTCTTGGCCTGAACCTAGTGTTCAACGTGGATCTCCTTCGCCCTTATTTCCCACCATTATTGGACACCTTAGAAGTAGTAGAACATCTGACACCAATAGAGCTTAGCCCCAACTGCATACAACAAGCATATAATGATTATATTTTGGATAGATATATCAAGGGCACTCGAAAACAAAGGATCTAGCTTTATCGAGTCATCAAAGCAGGGCAACTCCTGCACCAAGGCAAGTGGCTCACCCCGGGCCAAAGTCAGCAGAAATTCCCTCATCTAATGGGGGACCTGAATGCAATGGAGACCATTTCTTCTTAAGGAGGTAGGATTGATCCATATGGATATCGGTGGCCACCCACCTTTTCCAACTGGCTCAAAACAGTTTTCTGACAATTTTGGCAATTTACTATTTTTAGCAGTTTTAACTTTCGGGGCCATTTTGAGGGCCTAAATGAAGGTTTNAAAGTCAGCAGAAATTCCCTCATCTAATGGGGGACATGAATGCAATGGAGACCATTTCTTCCTAAGGAGGTAGGATTGATCCATATGGATATCAGTGGCCACCCACCTTTTCCAACTGGCTCAAAACAGTTTTCTGACAATTTTGGCAATTTACTATTTTTAGCAGTTTTAACTTTCGGGGCCATTTTGAGGGCCTAAATGAAGGTTTTTCAGTATCAAGCTCCTCAATGATATCCAAAGGTATGATTGAGCCAACGAAATGAATCTCCTCGATGATACATTTCCAATGGGCTATCACACAGCTAAAACGGAGATAGTATGCAAAAGTTACGACCCCAGGAAGTTGATGTACTGACTTACCCAAACGGGGCCCACATGACTTTTGGCGCTTCATCTCCTAGAGTTAGGTTTTTGGATGTCTAGGGTTTTTTTCATTCTTTCTTATTGTATAAAGGCCTTCAGAGCCTCATTATAACCTTCTTCTGGTGAATGCACGCTGCCGTCACATCTCTTCTTAGAGATAAGCCGCCACCATTCCAGCAAGCTTGTTTCCACTACATTTTACAGTTTCAGCTTATTTCGTTATTGAATAGAAAACCGGTTTTACTGTATATATGTTATTTTGTGTTAATCACCTATTAATAATCTGTACTCATTTAGTTTTGCTCATAAAATCCGGATCATTACCGGCCCTTTCGGCAACACCTGCAAAGCAGATGAAGTCTCACTCGAGGTAGAGGCAGGGGTGGTTGCAAGACTCAAGTGTCTGCAACCTTAGCTAGGACACAGATCTATGATTATACATCTTACTAGAACACTTAGCACCGTTAGTGTAGTGTACATTTTTGCTTACCAAGGATTTTAACACACTATGTAACAATCTGTACACACTTTTCACATAACACATATAGTCCAGTATATACTCCACATACATTTAAACAAGTAAACACATTCTACACAGAGTATTCATATGAATTATTGCCATAATTAACAATCAATAGCACTTCATACTAATTCATATAAACAACGGAAAACATGATAATATATAAACAACTCAGTCATGCAAAACAGGATCAAAGCATAATTAAGATACTTATCTTTATCAATGGTGGAATCCACCAACCAAATGCAGGCCTTCCATGAACCTCCCAGCCGTAGACCGCACTTCTCCTCAACTCAACAGTGGGTCACCCCCAAGATGGGACTGAGCTCCACCTCAGGGCAAGGAATCCAGACTCAGGCTAAGTTACAGGTAATTCAGTCACACACAACCACCAGGAAGAACACTCTCCAGGAATCTCCCACGCTCACTGCCCACAGACCCTCATTACCCACATGCCTGTTCCACCCCAAGAGAGTGCACCTTCTCTATCACCTGGACAGTCCTTCGGCTGCCAGTCTCCCTTACCTTGGGTTACAGGGATAGACCGAACCGGAAGTCTCCGGGTTCTGTTGCAGCTACAGGGTTCCTTCCAAGAGCTCTCTCCTTCCTCTGCGCACTCTCTCACCTGGAGGGAGTCGCTCACAGGCCAACAAGCCTCACACAGTCCAGAACTATGCATCACAACAAACACAGAGAAAATGGACATAGACTTCCCAAGAACCAGTTTAGTAGTCACAGGATGTCTCTCGGTCAAGACTTCAGAATAGGGCTTCACACACAAGCTCGCTCAGCTTTTCCTGGGAAAACAGAGACTCTTCCTCGAAATTGACATGGACATTTCATTCAGGGAATGCACACACCGGTTTTCTCTCACAGACAGACTTCATGGCTCTGAACAAGGGTAAACACGCATTCTTCAGCACCCCACCCAGGTTTCCTCTTTGTAACAGACATATTCGAGGTCTCTTGCAGACTGGCTCATACGGCTCCTGCTCAGGGCAGTCGGGTCGAATGGAATGTGAGATATCCCCCCTCACCATTGTTCCTTTCCCATTTTATTTTCATGCGTCAGGGTGGACATTTGTCACCCTGGGAACTGCATGCATTCCACCAGCACGCGTTCCTCCCACCACTTGGGAAATCACGTGTCATTCCAAAAGGACTTAGGATAAAAACATATGATGCACATATCTTTTTGAAACAATATTAAAATATTATTTCCAGGTTTAAGTCCCTAGGCTCATCACTCAGCCCCTTTCCCACCTTCCTGCCCCTAGTTCCTTGCCCACTCTGTGGACGCTCAGTCCCTCTTCACTCATTCATCGTGGTCGGTCTGCACCTGGCGGTGTTTATATTTTATTAAATATTCTGCATACTTACAAGTACAACAGCAGGCTCCTGGCCTTCAACACTTAGGCTCCCTGGCCTAACAAACACATAAGCCTACAGCTTATAGGAACTCGGCTCACCAGCCTATAACACATATGTACAATT
>JASDQU011444755.1:5686-40518 GCA_032191745.1 Picea mariana
TTGTTTGGTGGGGTGCCCGATGGTAAGGAGAGTGGTTGCAGAAATTGTGATTGAGGTAATTGATTTGGGAAGGGGGGTTGTTGTCCTCTCCAATTTGGATTCCATTGGTTCAAATATGGTTGTTGTTGTTGTGGAGGCCAAGGAGTCCACATTGACGGATCAACAAAGGGTGGGTTAGTTTGTTGCATGGGTGGGTAATTCATTTGATTTAGGTATTGCATTTGATTATAGGGAGGGTAATTCATTTGATTAAAACAAGGATATTTATTTCAATGATTAGAAGATGTAAATGGCATGTTAGGATTCATACCTTGTCCCCGAGGTTGCCATTGCCTTTTTTGTGTTAGCAGATANTAGGGAGGGTGATTCATTTGATTGAAAGAAGGATAGTTATTCCAATGATTAGAAGATGTAAATGGCATGTTAGGATTCATACCTTGTCCCTGCGGTTGCCATTGCCTTCTCTGTGTCAGTAGATAGACAGCTTCAACTTCTTCATCAGTTGGTTGTAATGATGCCTTGATTCCTGGTAAAGAAGGGCATTGTTGAGTTTCATGATCTTTATCACGGATGGTGCAGATTGGCTTTTTGTCCAATGGACATTCCCTTCGTGGGTGTTTGTCTCTGCATTTAGAGCAAAACATGGACAGGGTTGCTTCTTCTTCTGCTTGCTTCTTTTGAATCTGCAGGGTGTCAATTTGTGAAGCGAAAGAGCTTAACATTTCAGTTTTAAAACCTTCAAGTAAATTA
Source organism: Picea mariana (assembly GCA_032191745.1). Taxonomy (NCBI): domain Eukaryota; kingdom Viridiplantae; phylum Streptophyta; class Pinopsida; order Pinales; family Pinaceae; genus Picea; species Picea mariana. The sequence continues at coordinate 6,437 of JASDQU011444755.1, forward strand.
CCTATTTCGGATCTTGTTGCTCCCCCACTGGCTGATTTTTAGACTCTTGAAAATGTGGTGTCCCTGCTATTTGATCTATTTCTTGAAGCTCCTCTTGAACATCTTTTACATAGGTTAACAATTTCATGGTATGATTCCTTAGATATGTCCCCTTTTCCAAGCATATTCAACATATCTAGACACTCATCCCTTACTCCTTTTAATAATATAGTTTTAAGAATATCTTTACTTACATTGGGGTGACTGGATCTTTGTAGATTATACTGTAATCTTTCTACAAAGTCCTCCAGATTTTCATCCTCTTTCTGCATCATCTTAAATAGTTCCTCCCTTTTTTGTCTTGTTCGGCAATAGTCCTGGTATTTATTCAGGAATTTTTGTTTCATTTGGTCCCATGTTGTGATTACATGGCCTCCAAAACTCATGAACCATCTTAGTGCGTTTCCTTTCAATGTTGCTGGAAATAGCTTTAATTTTTTAGCATTGGAAATGTAATCATAACTTATGCATAATATATCAAACTCAAAAAGGAATTCATCAGGATCCTCTGAAGACAAACCATGAAAGTTAGGTAGTGTTGAGAGTGGAATGTTCTTCATGGGGGCTACCCCTCTAGGAAGATCACGAATAGGAAATCCTAATGTGGAGAAAGAGTTTTCATCATTTACCTCTCCTTCAGGACCTGCCTGTTCTTCATGATGCAATTCTTCATTGTACTCATCCATGTTTTCTTTTGTTTGCTCCCCTACTGCGCTTGCTCTATCCTCAATGTTTCCTGCTAGTTTCTCGACTGTCTCAGGACTCCAAACTTCTTTCCCCATTTCAAAGTTTGCTTGAAATGAAGGCTGGGATTTTGGTTTCCGAGAGTTTGGTCGTTGAGCAATAGAGTCATACTTTGATATAATCTCGTCAATATAAGTCTTTCTTCCTCCTCTTCCTCTTCCCCTGCCACCTATAGGGTCAGTGTCTTTGGGGTCTTCACGTCCTCTCATGCAATCTTTGTATATGAAAAATCATAAGTCCTTTTGAAATCTATAATTACCTTCCCCAGCAACAGTGCCAAAATGTTGGTCACTATAATTGCTTATTTAACTAAACAATCAAGTGCTACATAAATTGTCAACCCAAGGAAGTCTGTTTATTTCAAAGGTAACCACGCACTATATATGCTCAATCTCAAAATCCACCTAGAGTTGTAGTAAAAACATATTAATCACACTTTGCCTTGAACAAACTGAAGTTCTAACTTGAATTACAGGAAAGCGGTCTACCTATTGCAGAGTTTAATGTTTAAAGAAATAATTGTCCAAAGAATCCTGGATTACATTAAGAAAATAACAACCTGGAAAAGAAATCTTTCAAGACACTGCAAAAGGAAAGACCAACTATTCTGTAACCAAAGAATAGGACCCTATTCCCAAAGAAGGAATCTTCAACACCTATTTTCGATCACCACACTTTTATGAACTCATTGCTAATTGAAATGATTGACACACACTGAAGACTAACTACCTCTTAACAGAGAATAGGACCCTATTCCTCAAGAAGGAATCTTCAGCACCTATTTTCGATTAGAACACTTTCATGAACTCATTACTAATTGAAATAATTGACATGCACTGAAGGCTAACTATCTCTAACAGAGAACAGGACCCTATTCCCCAAGCAGGAATCTTCAGCACCTGTCCCTAATTATAAAGCTTTCATAAATTCACCAAACAGGATTGCTAACTAGAATGATTAACAGTTACGTAAGCATGAATCATATGAAAACAATGTAACAATCAGTAAAGCTGAGTTTCAGCAAGACAGAGTTCAGTAAAGTAGTGTTTCAGCAAAACAGAGTTCAATAAAGTAGTGTTTCAGCAAAACAGAATTTAAACAAGGCATGAACAGAAATAACACTAACACACTACAAATCTAATGGGTGAATCTTGTTAAGAAGGTGGGCCCTCCCTTCTCACAAGATTCCCCTGAAATGAGAGGAACTAAAACGAAATGCTCAGAATAGTCTTTTATTCATCTATCAACTGTATCATATTAGAATGTCTGAAATAAAATACGTCCCTCTCTGTAAATCCTTTCTTAGCCAAAATAGAAGGTTCTCTCTAATGATGATTTCCTCTTATTTAAAGAGGAGAATCCCCTTGATACAATTTCATCATCCAATTACATGTGTACATCTAAGTCCTATTCTTAGTCAGATCGACTCTCTATACTGGAATAGGATATCCTAGTCTCCCGCAACAGAATGCTATTACAATAGTTGAAAAGGTGCTAAGTGGGGTGTTGTTGTTTTAGCTGGAGTAAAGGCTTATTTATTTGTCTTCTCATTACTGTTGTTTTATGTTGTTTTAGTATCGCAAATCATGGGTTATTTCAGCAACGGGATTTGCGTTCTAACTGTTTCATCACATGGCCACGCGACATCAATGGTTAATTCTAGCTCAAGGTGCGGTTGTTGTGGTCAATGTAATAGCTTCATTGTTGTTTCAGCATCATAGACCACGGAGAGTGTAACAGCTTTTGTGTAAGTTGTTGTTTCAGCATCGTAGTCCACGGAGAGTGTAGCATCTTGTGTGTGAGTTGTTGTTTCAGCATCGTAGACCACGGGGAGTGTAGCAACTTCTCTTGTGTGAGTTGTTGTTTTAGCATCATAGCCAACAGAGAGTGTAACTGCTTCTGTGAGTTGTTGTTTCAGCATCATAGACCACAGACTATTTCAGCCACAGGGTTTGCATGCTTTGACTGTTTGAGAAATAGGCCTCAATGCTAATCTACAGTTCGAACTGTTTTAGCACTTATACATTGATGATCAATGGTTAAGTACGAGAGTAATGTAAAATTATATGCAAAATAGATTAAACATATAGTAAAGAGAAGAGACGTTGTATACTTTTGGAAAGATAGGGTAAGGTGATAATGTGAGTTTAAATGTGAGTGAAACAAGGGTGTAAAGGTAGCAAAAAGTGTGAGCAAAAAGGTACATTGTATGGTCCTAATAGAACCCACTTGGGTAGCCTTTGTTGATTCCCTCAAGGAGGAATTCTACCTTGTTGGAAACTATGATGACCAGTACATGAGATGAATGACTCTGCATTAGGAAAGAGACTAGATGGTGCCAAATTACACCAACATATTCCATACCTTTTTCTCAATGTTGGGTATCAGAGACTCCGAGCGACACTTGGTACTGAAGTATCATAGTGGCCTAAATAGGAAAATCCAAACAAAGATGGATTTCTTGGACATATCCTCACTTAGATACACGTATTGATACATTATCAAAATCGATCATAAATTTAAGCAACAGAATAAATTGAGAGTTTGGGTATGCAAATATGCAACAACAAAAGTGTTGGGTTACGAAAAAGGTATAAATATCTTCCTTTTTCCCACAGTTCATGATATGATTTTGATTGATTCTTTAGATAGTTAGGGATAAATAGGAAAGAACATGATTAATATGTCTCTTAGGGTCATTAAATTTTTATTAAATAGATTCTAAATTATGATTGGAATGGTTTGATTTTGTTGCAGAATTGGATAAATAACTTTCAAAGATAACCAAAGAGATTTTGGCTATGCGCAAGCTATTGGAGGTTGAAGACTTTTTAGGCGCAAAGCAGTTTTGAAGATAATGCATTTTCTATATTGTAACTTTATAATAGTAAAGCAATCCTGAGGATCTTTCGATCCTCAAGATAGATTGATTTACCCAGATTATTGTAATATATAAGAGGGTAATAGATCCAGAAAAAAGGAGAGAAAAAACGCATTCAAGTATTTAGATTCAAAATTGCTCTGCGCAAGGAGTTTTTGTAAATGTTTCACCAACTATGGAATCAATGAAATTTTTGAGTGTTTCTACCATTTATGTGTTCTGAGTTTCTCATAGCAGTACTTCTGAAGACCGAGGGCCCAGTCTGAAGGAGCTACTGTCTCGTTCTGTAATTGTATTAGTTCGAAGTTTGATTTCTATTTTGTGATTCAGATCTCTTTTACAATAGTCAATGATAAATGCATAAGTGTGTTAATGATTTTATTATTGTTTCCATATAGAAGACAGACATTTCCCTCAAGTATTAATGATTGTCGTTACGATTTCCATTTCTGAAGTTGTTGCTTGACAGTTCCTCACATTTTCATCTGTGTTGTTCCTTTTCCTTAGATTTACGATTGTTGTTCCTTTCAGTTAAAGTTACAATAATTGTTCCTTTCGATAAAAGTTACATTAGTTGTCCCTTTCGACTAGATTACAATTGTTATTTCTTTCTGTAGATAGATTAATTCGTTATTTCCTTTCCAGTAATCAGAATTCATAATTGATAGTTAATTCTGCAAGTCCTTACTTAGATTCGATTACTGCTTTTTAGTTAAGAGAATTCAATAGATTGATTAGTTCCTTTCCACTTTATAGCATCTTAGTAATCAGATTTCAATTCCATTAGTTCTTAGAATCTTTGGTGAACGTTTGAGGAACTTGATTGTTGATGAACTCAGATTTGGTTTAGCTACATGATTTTAGGCTACCTGCATAGACTTTGCTGAAATTCTTGAGATAAAAGACGAATCTTCGAGTTGATAAATTAATGTTAAACTAAGGTTGTTTTTAGGAAATATTTAGACACCAACATTTTGGCATCGTTGCCAGGGAGAATGTCAAAGATAGCATAGGTTGTGTCTCTGGAGGACCAGGCATTGAAGACGGAAGGTAAGAACCTACGCAGGTAATAAGTAAAATGCTTATGCCAACGCTTACCTCCAGTTGACACTTAAGAGGCTTCATAGGTGTTTTCTTTTGTTGAAATTTCTTTTGTTGTTGTGTGAAGTGTGTATGACTAGAAAGAAGGATCTTGAAAAACCAAAACCCCCACAAAAAATTACCAAAACCCAGGGTTCGGTGATCCCTAGAAGAAGCACTTTCATAGACGAAATCATCAAAAAGGGTGAATATAAAGCTTCAGTTGGACCTAGGAAAGGACCCACCCAAATCCCTCAAGCAGTAGCTTCACCAACTATGGCCCATGCTAAGATTCATAGCAAAACTGAAGGGACTGAGAAGAGATTTCAGAATACAGATCTGCCACTACTCAACCCCTTAGATGAGGGAAGCTCTAATAATCTGGAGGAGGGAATAGGAGAAACTAGTGAGGTTGCCAAGGTAGACCCACCATCACCACCTAACCCTGAGTCTCCTGTGAAAGAAGAAGGCATATCTGAAATCCTAGATAAAGGGAGTGCAATCAAATTCCATGGAGGACCAAATAATCAACTATTTCAAATAGAATACTCGGATCAAGAACCTCCTGAAAATTTTTGGCACATTTATGATCAAATGACACAACCAAATCAACAACAACCCCAAACCTCCACACTGGAGTATCCAATAGTTGACCCAATTTCCAATGCCCCCATGAAAGCAATCCCCTTACAAAACTTTCCAACCTTCCATAGATTGATTTTAGAAGACCCGGATGCATTCCTATTTGAATTTGATGTCCTATGTAGAGGGTATGATTACACCTATGAACCCCAAAAATTAAAACTATTCCCCTCTACCTTGAAGGGAACAGCCCTACGCTGGTTCATGGGATTGGGAGGTGGAACCATCAATTCATGGGACCAGATGAAACAAACTTCTTGTTAAAATATCAGGATTATTGCAGTACCAGAGACCTAAAAGATGAAATCTTTCAAATGACTGCAAAAGAAAATGAATCATTAGAAGAATATGTCGAAAGATTTCAGTATAATTTGCAAAGATCACCCTATGGTACATTACCAGGTGAAGTACTCAAAGCAACTCTGATCAAAGGCATGAAAGATGAATGGGTAGAAACATTGAATTTAATGGGGAAAGGTGACATTTATCAGGAAACTTATGAAGACATTGCTCTATTGTGTATCATGTTCTCACGAGGAAGTACACGGACCAGGTCAGCAGTGTAGACGTCCCTCACAAGAAACAACAATATCACCAGCGGGGGTGTTACACGATTTGAAGTTGGTAATCTCCTAGAAAACTTTAAAACAAATATTTTGAGCACTCTGACTACACAATTGGATGTATTGCAGGCCAAACAAAAAAAGGTAGAAGCAAAGAAGACCTTGGCTATATTTTTCCACGGGTGCAAAAAGAAGCATGGTCCAAGGGAATGCCCCTTGGATATAGCTCGAGTTTGTGCTATTTGTGCCAAGGATCATGACACAGATGAATGCCCATCACTCCCTGGATTGAAAGTTGTATTCGAAGAAGCAAAAGAGGAAACAAAACCATTATATCTGATGGCTCAGCATCGTCAGTGGCAGTCCCAGCCTCAAAATACATTACAGGACCCTTCCTCTTTCTTTCCTGGACAGTATAATCAACAACATAATTTTGGTAGCACATGGAAGGGTTAACCATTTACTAATCAGAATTGGCAGCCCCAGCAGTACCCACCTGCAATTCCTACCTGGCCAAACTAGCCCGCCACAAACCCCAACTAGCAAAATCAACCAACTACAAGTTCCAATTGGCCCAATTTGCAATACCCCACCTCATCCTGGCAAAATTTGAATAATACCTACCCCCCACAATGGCCTAACTCGACTGCCCAAAACCCAAATTGGAACCAGAACTGGCAGTGCCCCATGGGGATGAATAACCAACCTATGGGGATGGCCTCTCAAACCCAACCCTCGTTACAAAATCCACTCCCATTTCCCCAATCGAAATTGCACCCTCAATTACCTGCCCAACCCCACCCAAATCCCAATAACAAACCATCTCAGCTTGTCTATATTATGGAAAGTGGAGAAGGAAAAATCAATCCAGTAGGATGCAATGAACTTCAGTTAAGATCAAGGCACATAATCTCCCCCGAACAAAATGATGTTCCCCAAGAATAGGAGAATGAAAAACAACTAGCAATAACACCCTCGACTGTGGTAATAATAGAAGAAATTGAGCAAGGGGGGAACACAGTCGAATCACAAGACTCTGATAAGGATGCAATTCCCTCCCCTCCGTTCCCCGAAAGACTGATGATAGTGAAACCCACTGTATATCTTGACTTCGACATTGTAGGGGAACTCAAGAATTTATACATCAAAATTCCACTCCTGCAAGCCCTGCAAGACATACTGATCTATGCAAAGACAATCAAGGAGCTATGTGGGAGGAAGCCTGTCAGAAAAATCAAAAATTCATCATCAATAGTTCATGTAGTGGGAGCCTTATCTGATCTAATTTTGGGTAGAGAAACACCAGTCAAATATGCAGATTTAGGGAACCCCATAGTAACAATTCAGATTCAGGGTTGTTCCTTTCCAAATACCCTAGTTGATTTGGGGGTGGCCATCAATATTCTAACTATGGAAACCTACAATGCCCTGGGTCTTGACTCTTTTGACCCAATCCCAATTATGTTGCAATTGGCTGATCGATTAGTGGTCAAACCACTCGACACACTACATGATATAGCCATTTCAGTTTATTCTTGGGAATATCCCGTAGATTTTCTCATCATCAACCTAAGAAGTGGACTCGAAGGACATCCATTGATATTGGGTAGACCATGGCTCGCGACAGCTGATGCGTACATAGGCTGTCGATCAGGTACAATGACAATTGTTAGAGGAGGGGTTACAAGCAATCTCATCTTATATCCTCTAGCCAAACCTAGTCCAACGATCGTACACCCGCAATTGCCACCACCACGATATCCAGAGAAGGATCTGTGTGCCCAACTCGCGATGGAAGAATCCCTCAAGCTCAAGAATCAACTAGAGGATAATGTAATCAGTGGGTTCATTAGCAACCCAACCACTATAAGTAACCCAACATACCAGATGCTCCAAGTTGTTCTAGACTGTGAAGCACATGGAGACCTGCTGGAAGATTTAATGGAACAAAAAATTTTGACTACCGTTGTTCACAATAGAAAATCCGTTGAGATCACACCAGGGAAGTCTCTGAACATTAATGCCAACCTAGAAGAGAAACAACAACAAAAGATAATCCAAACCCTCTATAAATACTAGCAAGCTTTTTCCTGAGAGTACTGTGATATGAAAGGTATTGATCCACAACTCTTCACACACCACATTTATATTGAGAAAGATGTCTGACCTATCAAACAAATGCAAAGAAGACTGAACCCCCACCTCAGAGATATTGTTAAAGAAGAGCTACAAAAGTTGTTGGACGCAGATTTTATATACCCTATCTCAGATAGTCGATGGGTTTCCCCATTAGTCATCATCCCAAAAAAAAATGGGAAGTGGTGAATCTGTGTTGATTACAGAGAGCTAAACAAAGCTACTCAAAAAGACCATTTTCCATTACCCTTCATTGATCAGGTCCTGGATACCTTGGTAGGGAAGAAATTTTTCTCTTTCCTAGATGGTTTCAGCAGCTATAATCAGATCCAGATTGCCCCAAAAGATCAGGATAAAATGACATTCACATGTCCCTGGGGTACCTTTGCCTACAAAGTATTTCCCTTCAAACTTTGTAACGCTCCAGATACATTCCAAAGGGCCATTCTGAGCATATTCAGTGATCTGATTAGCGAAGGGCTTGAAGTCTACATGGATGATTTCACCCCATACGACGAAGACTTCGATCAAGCCTTGAATAATTTAGAGAAGGTATTGGAACACTGCATCGCTACTAGGTTATGTTTAAGTCACAAAAAATGTCACATGATGATGACAGAAGATGTGGTAATAGGGCATTACATTTATGCAGATGGAATTAGAGTAGACCCAGTAAAAATTTAGGTAATCCTTAGTCTACCTACTCCACACACACAAACTGAGGTACGTAGTTTCCTTGGTGCTTCAGGATACTATCGTAGATTTATGCCAAATTTTTCAAAAACCGTTGTGCTCTTACATGCTTTGATAGGTAATGTAGAATTTCAATGATCTGACAAATGTGATGTGGCTTTTGCAGGACTCAAGAAACTGATCTCAATAGCACCAATGTTGAGAGGACCAAATTGGAAAATACCATTTCAAATTTCCATCGATGCCTCAGACATTGCCATAGGCGTTGTTCTTGGACAGGAAGAAGAAAAGAAACCCTATGCCATTTATTTCATTAGCAAGAATCTAACTCTAGCTGAACTTAATTACACATTAACAAAGAAAGAGTTTTCAGTTGTTTTACATGCCATCAATAAATTTTGTTATTATATAACAGGGTATCCAGTTATCCTGTATATTAATCATTCTGCCATTAGATATCTAACTAATAAACCAATTACTAATGGACGGGTCACTCGATGGTTATTATTATTGTAGTAATTTGATATCACCATCAAAGATCGACCCGAGAGAGAAAATCTTGTCACAGACTTCTTGTCTCACATCCCAAAAACAGACGACTCATTAACAATTGAGGACCAATTCCCAGATGAGCATCTATTTGCTGTTGACACAAAACCACCTTGGTACGCTAATGTAGCAAATATTCTAGTAGCGGGAAGACTACCGACACATTTATCATCAAAGGAAAGACGACTGATCGTCCATCATAGTGCACGATTCACTTGGATCAGTGGATATCTTTTCCACACATGAGATGATCTCCAGATCCGGCGATGCGTACGAGAGGATGAAATCTATGACATACTGAAAGTAGGACATGACGAGCCCTGTGGGGAGCATTTTACAGACTGTAGGACTGGACACAAAATCTTACAGATGGGCTATTATTGGCCCTCAATATTCAGACATGCCAAGAAATATGTTCAGACATGCGACATCTATCAGCGGATGGGGAAACCAGGTCAGGCTGATGAAATTCCCTTGAAAACACAAGTAGCCGTAGAACCATTTGAAATATGGGCACTGGACTTCATTGGCCCCTTTAATCCAAAGTCAAATCAAAAGGCCTATATTCTCATTGCAATGGACTACATGACCAAATGGGTAGAGGCGGAAGATTTACCAAATGCAACAAAAGAAGTAGTCATCAAATTCCTTTTCAAATTGTTTGTACGGTATGGACTACCCAAATAAATAATTACTGATGGAGGGTCACAATTTACAGGCCATAGAATCACCGCCACCCTGGACAACTATCACATTAAGCACAGAGTTACTTCTCCATACCACCCACAGGAAAACGGGCAAGTAGAAAGCACCAATAAGGCCCTAGAGGCAATCCTGATGAAGACTGTCTCAAAAAACAGACAAAATTGGGCTACTGAGCTCCCAAATGCCTTATGGCATTATCGTACAACCTAGCGTAACACCACTGGCTACTCTCCTTACCATCTAGTCTATGGTAAAGAAAAAATATTCCCAATCGAATTCGAGATCAAGACCCTAAGAATGGCCTAGGAAATTGGACTAAATATTACAGAAGCACATAAACGACACCTTCAACAACTCAACGAATTGGATGAAGCACGCTTGTCTTCTGTGAAGAACACAACTATTATCCAGCGAAAGAGAGCAACCTGGCATGACAAGCATGTCAAGAAGAAATCATTCAAGAAAGGTGACTGGGCACTCCTCTATGATTCCAGATTTCAGGACTTTCCTATGAAATTATAGACATGATGGTGTTGGCAGCCAATTCAATTTTTTCAATTGCCATATAAGCTGCCTACACCTTTGTCTCTTGAACGTCAAGTCATCGTCGCATTTTTGCAAGAAGACATTCTTTTTATTTCATGCAACAATTGCAATTTGGTTTCAATTCAGTTTTCACAACTGAAAGTGTGAAAACCCCTCCATCGTTGTTTGGACTGTCGTTGTCTTTCATTAATTTTCTGAAGGGTACCTTACCATTAGTTTATCATATGACTGCAAAAGGTTCTTTCAAACTATGTCCCTTGGCCTACTTTTACTTTGATTGCGCATTTGGATTTACTTGATTAATAAGCCATTGAGCATCCTAATTTATTGGTTATATTTGATTCTATAAGGGTCATGATTGATGTTGGTTTTATGTGATATGATCCTTATTATTTTGAGCTCTTGACTTATCGATTTTATGAAACCATTTGTCATAATGTTTTATAAAACATTGATTATACATTATGCTATGAGCACATGATCAATATATGAGTTTCGATTTCAAGTTGAAAGGAAAAAGTTTGAAGTTATGAAATCACAATCAGGTAAAATTTTGGTTTGATAGTCTGAATTAATACAATGGCACGATTGGATAAACATTGGTTAAACGTTTGTTTTGATTTCGTAATTAATTCAATGGTGCATTGGTTAACGTTGGGTTCTGCTTTAATGGTTGCAATGGCGCATTGATATGATATATGGTATGCAAGTTGATACAATGATCCACCGCCCAAATTATTCGGTTGACCGATTCATATGGTTTAAACGACATTATGTGGATGGAACAACACTGTACTACGTCATTATTATCCTGCATGGCGGTGGTAATCCCACCACCTTCACACGCATACAATTAATCCTTTCCTCTTTGAGTTGTGCAGCTGTTAGCCGTAACCATTTTCGTCCCTGTGTATTGTTTTGTTCGATTCAAACCCTACTATGCACAGAGGCCATGGCTCCTGTCGTAAGGGCCCAGCCTAACAGTTGCCAAGCACTGCTCATGTTTGATAGCACTCATAGCGACTTGGAGGAATGTGGATGGCTCCCGTTTATAAGAAAATTTGATGGTTATAACCCTATCGTGGCTCAACAATTTGCGTTATCATTCGATGGCTACCGAGCCAAAATTGGGGATGTGCAGTTAGAGATTAATGAGCAATTTCTTAGCTCGGCAACCAGTCTGCCTGTTACTGGACAGAAGTGGTCGAAAAGTTGTAAGGTGGAGGATGTCCCATGGACATTGTTATTCCAATCTCGAATGGTGAATTCCTGTGACAAAGGCTTGCCTGCAAAAATGTTAAAACCATGCTGGCATGACCTGCAATGATTATCAAGCAATTCATTACTTGCGAGGGCAGGTACGGGTTCGTTTTCTTGTTTCACCTTCATCTATTGATGGTTTTTATAGGCCACGACCTCAATATGCCTCACTATCTGCATAGAATTTTGTTTAAGATGGCTAAAAGGTATAAACACAGCCAGGCCGATACCAGTCTCTTCCATTTGGGGTTGATTAAAATGATTATAGTTTATGAGTTGGGGTTACGTCATGAATGTTGGGGTGATTTTATCAGTCATAATGGCTTTGAAGACTCAAACCCACCACAGGTTGATAAACCTGTGGTGAGCGAAAGAAAACCTATCCCCCCTATGCCTTACAGTGTTTTTCTACCCAAACCTCTACCCGATCCACCTACGAACTTGTCTATGTTTGTGACCAAACAGGTCGAAATTGATAAAACCGTAACCAGAAAACCTAAAGCTAAAACTGGTGCTAATTCTAAAGGCAAGAAAAACGCTCGGTTAATCTCTCTCATGGCGAGAAATAAACCTAAAACCCCTACCAACCCTGAGCCTATCGTGGTCAGTGAAGATTCTGATTCAGAGATAGAACGTTTTCTCGCAAACGAGTATCCTTACTCAGAGGGTTTGTGTGACAAACCTCCTTATGAATTTGTCAAGAATTTACCACCGTGTCTGCGGGATGATCCTAATTTTCTTAGCATTGAACTACCTCATGGAACCCTTGGTGACTCATCGAAACCCTCTTCTGCTCGACCAGCTGTTCCCCCATGCGATCAGTGTAGTTTATGGTTGGAGAGATACTACCTAGACGTGTCGATGTTGCAATCCAGAATCCATGCTTTGGAAGACCAAGTGGCAAAGCTCATCGGTCGTAATGCGAAGGTGCAACCCACTGACAAGAAGCAGCGAACAACGGGTTCAATTCTATTCAATAATGTCGAGTCAGCCACGGCAATTGTCAATTTGAAATTGACATAGCCTCAGCAACCGCCCTGGTATAACTTTCACCCATTTATATGGCGCATTCATAGACTCTGTGTACATCATTGACCTGCTCTGTCACATAAACATGCACTGTTGTATATGATTTGTTTTGGTAAATCGAATTTTGTTATCGTTTGAGTTTAGTTGGATTTTGTTTTGATTCTAGTAATCATATTCTGGATTTGATTGTTTTAAATTAGTTGCGATTGAATGCTCTGTTGCATCTATTATAGGCAAGCTGTTTTGCATTTCAAATTTAGAAACACGATCTATGTTTTAATTCGAATTGGTTATGATGTACATAAACGATGGTTGTCTACATATCGCTTTGGCCAACCCAGATACGATTTGGATCATGTTTAAAAAGGATTTTGTTTTATATTTACCAAAACGTGAATTGATACAAATCGTAACAACCATCCAACTTCTAGCCAGTCAATTCGTTGAGGCCAGTCGACCCTGTTCTTTTGTGAGTTGGAATGACAATGTGCTTTCTGTTACGAATGGATTTGTAAAAAAAAACGATCATGCCTAGGATGATGAATTGTTCTATAATTGACCCAGACCCGATTTCATTTGATTACTGTATAGCTTATGGTTATCAATGCTGTTCGATTTTGACTGTGTTACACCCAGCAATTGAAATCGATGGTGATTTTTGGTCAATACTGTTACGCATGTTTCGTTTTGAGTATATTGTGACAGCTTTCCCATATTTGATTACAATAGAATGAATCTTATGCATAATCTACAGCTTGTCTATCTTTACTATGGATTGAAATGACATGAAATCTATGTAATTTGCTACAGCTGTGACATATATGTTGTGTTCAATTAATATCGGTTTTACTTATGTTGTGGCATATCATATCTTGTATACGATTCTATTCAATTATGGTTGAGTTGATTATGATTACATCGTATCTCATATCACTTGATTCACTGCTTAATTTCGTTTGATACAAACAGGCCTGTCAAAGTTTGACCATGTTTTATGGTAACTGAAAACAAAGCATTTTGTACTCTGTTTAGATTGCATTTATTTTGATATTGTTTAATTTAAAAGGTAATTTCACTTGAATTATTAGTAATTCATTTTGATGATGAAAAGAAAATTAAATTGGATTTGATTTATTTTAAGATTTTATTTGATTGATATTTGATTCTATATGTTGTTTTTGACTAGCTACAGAATCAGATGATTCTGTAGCTAAGTCTGTAGAATCATTTTTTTGTATTTTGTTACTAAAATATCCTTCTAATTTGATGTTTGTGTCCTATTTTAGGTAAATTCGAATTGCAATTGAGTTTATGAGCAGTTGGAGGATATATCAAGGATTTCACTTGCATTTTAGATTGCTTAGTTTAGGAGAATTTGGGATTTTTCCCAGATTATGTAAAACTGTTTGATGATTATCCACATGGATGTTTTACCCTGTGGAGAAACTTATATAAACCTATGATTTTTGTAATAATGTTCATCCTCATTCATGGGAGAACAAGGATATGGAACTCTAATGCAGACTGGAGCAGAATTGATGTTTTGTCACAGCTTTAGCTTTTCAATATATCAACATTTTGTTTCATGTCTTGTATATCTAATTTGTGTATGATTTATGACTACTTTAGCTATCTAAATCAAATGCAAATGATATAATTTTGATCACTGTTATCCATCTCTTGTTTCTTCCAAACAAATAAAAGACATAACAATTGTTAATTCAGTTTGTGAATGACAGGTTTATCTTCTTCATAGATTGAATTGTTATATATGATTTTATGCATAACATGTTTCCCTTATTGCATGAATTTATAATCATAAGATTGTTATGATTTTATTTTATGTCTTGTTTGTCCTGTAAAACACTTCAATAAGTAGCATAGCCGATCATTTACGAGAAGCATTGGGATTAATCGGTGCGAATTTCTTCCTCCGACCAGCTTAGAAGTCATCACACACAGGGCAGACTTGGAGCATTTCCAGGTCAATTAGTTTTTGTTTACTGTTTTCATTAAGTAGTTTAATTTAGATATAATCTTAATTAGATTTATATAAGATTGTTTAATTTCAATAAAATATATTACGTTGTTTAATTTCAGTAATGTTTATTTCTTTTCATAAAATATAAAAAATCAAAAAGATTCTTGGCTGTCTTAGGGGAGAAAATATATCAGTTTTGCAGGTTTTAAATAAATCTGTAGGTTGTTCATAGTGTACATTTGTGAATAAGTAATATTACATCTGATAATCAGATAGTTGATTTGAGTTATTATAGTAATAAGTAGATTGTATATAATAGTTAGAATAGTTGTATTTAGTTCTAGTTTATTTAGTAGTTTGTTTTAATTAGATTAGTGTAAGATTAGTTTGTTTGTTTTAGTTAACTAGTTTAATTTCTTTTATTTAGTTAGTTAGTTTGTTTTAGTTGATTTTAGTTTGTTTTATTAGTTTCTAGTTTCCTTAGTTTAGATTACTTAGCTCAGATCAATTCTCTCTTTGGTTTTCTTAGGAGACCTTAGAGCGGCCAACGGAGCCGTTAAACTCGTCAGGGTGGTCCATTCCAAATGGATTGGGTTATTTAGACAACCCCAGACCGGTTCCACTCTCCCAGTTGACGGACGGACTGTTTCGCCCGTCAACAGATGGCTAGGGCCGTATGAAATTAACGGAGTCCATGATAATGGCACGGTTAATTTGAGCACCATCGATGGGTTTGGATCACCCTTTATGGTCAATGGACACCGGTTGTAACTTTACCACCAGCCAACTTCAAAAGATTATTTCTATCAAGAAGTAAGTAAAGACCCTACAGTGTATATTTTGGTTGGCTGGGAAGGTAACCCAGCCACCCCAACTCCATAAATGATGTATTTTGTTTATATTGTACATATTGTACATAGTTTTCCAACTGAGTGGTTAGTTTTTCTTTGTTTTATAAAAAGTCATCTAGGAAACAAGAATTAGGACAGATAATTACAATTAGCACCTTTTTCTATTCCATACTCTCGTTTTGTCTTATCACACGGACTCTGTCTTTTACATGTTCGTGATGATTCTTTTCCTTTTTCATGTTCCTTCTGTTCCTTTTTGAATGAAACAACTGTTGTTCCTTTTCACACAACTGTTGTTCCTTTTTGCGCAACTATTGTTCCTTTTCGTGTGCCTGCTGTTACTTTTTGAAAAAAACAACTATTGTTCCTTTTTCGCATGCCTGCTGCTCCCTTCAAATGAAACAATTGTTGTTCATTTTCATGCGCCTGATGTTCCTTTTTGAACGGAACAACTATTGTTCCTTTTTTGTACGCCTGCTGCTCCTTTCGAACAGAACATCTGTTGTTCCTTTTCGTGCGCCTGTTGTTCCTTTTTGAACGGAACAACTATTGTTCCTTTTCACGCACCTGCTACTCCTTTCAAACAGAACAATTGTTATTCCTTTTTCGTGCACTTGCTGTTCCTTTTTTGAATGGAATAACTGTTGTTCCTTTTCATGCGATTTTCATTCCCTTCTTTACTATTCAAACGCTAGCCATTCCTCCATAAGTGCAGCTTTCATCAAATAATTTTCACCAGCACTGTTTCTAATCGTCATTACAATGATCTGTCATTATTTTGTGGATGGTCCCTCACACCTTATCAAAAAAAAAATCATGGAATAATCTCTCTGAAATATCTTAAACCTCGTTCATAACTGATCGCCACCATAAGTTGTTTCTTTCCCTTATATATACAAATATACCTGAATGATATTCTACCTCTATATTATAAGGAGTCTTCAACACACTTTTACTTCGCATATTTACACTTCCTTATACCATCCCTTACTCTTAAGGAGTATATGATCCTCCCTTAAATATATATATATATATATATATATATATATATATATATATATAATTTTCCCATAAAGAATGGGGGGTCTCATCACGAGCCAACCTACCATGATCATAGGATACTAACGTAAGTGACATTCCCACTATGGCTACCACACCAGGGTAATGGCCTTTGACACTTTCTTTTGTCAAAGGACAAGAAGTCTCATCACGAGCTGGCTTTTTCACTTAAGTTACAATCTAGTGAGTGGCATTATCATCATCTAGTACCAAACCAGGATAATGGTCTTCTTGGGAAAAGACAATTCAAATATTTATTCATAAAAGATACAAACAAATAAAGATACACAATAAAAACCTTTTTCATAAAGAACGGGGGGTCTCATCACGAGCCAACCTACCAAGATCATAGGATACTAACGTAAGTGACATTCCCACTATGGCTACCACACCAAAGCAATGGCCTTTGACATTTTCTTTAGTCAAAGGACAAGAGGTCTCACCACGAGCTGGCTTGTTCACTTAAGTTATAATCTAGTGAGTGGCATTATCATCATCTGGATACCAAACCAAGATAATGGTCTTTTTGGAAAAGGATGATTTGCATGTGTATTAAGGATACAAGCTCATCTAAGGGTTAAAAGGCAACCCTGCCAAGGCTATGGATGCCTGCGGGCAGCAGTGGCTCTGCCTGTGGTATGGAAGATTATCTCAAAATACCAATTTTATGTGTGTCTCTAGATATCCTTTACTTAAATAATGAGGCTATCATATCAGTTATACTCAATCACCCGGATAAGTAACAATATTATGCTATGTGGAATTTAAAAAAATGAACAAATTTAATTTATTTTTGATTGATTTATCCATAAATCATTTTTTGAACACAGGTGTAATAAATTTACAAATTCCACACATCAAACAGACTATCATTTAAATGATTTTTGGTGGCATGTGTTTTTTTTTTTAAATTATATATGATTAGTCCCTATTGGCGGCGGCAACGCAATCATTACCTCTCACCCGAAAATACCTACACTCATTACTTCCTCCTACACTGACAGTCGAGGATGACCTCTACATTAATGAGGGGGGATCCTTGGCACACTTCCCAACTAGATGTAATGATTGTAGTAAATATGAAACCCACATATTTATACATTTGTTGTCGCTGATATTTTCTATTTTTGGTATATGCTTCTCCAAAGCTGGTCTAACCAAATTTGTAAACAGGAATGACAGTCGTTCTTTCTTTTTCATAGAAATATGGGTGGTAGAAGTGTGCGCAGAGAGCTAACATTACTCCAGGTTATAGAACAGGCAAGAGAAATCCTACATCGCCTAGGGTGGACCGAGTACTTCAGCCGCTTGCAAGGATATGACACAAACGTCACGCTTGAATTCTTTCAAAACCTATAAGGAGAAATATCTACGGTGCAAGGCATACAAATCTCAGTTACCCTGGAAATCGTAGCAAAAGTCACAGGCCTCCCTAACACAGGCATTCAATGGATAGGGAAATACACGAAGCTGAGGGAAGCTGTGGAATATTTCACAGAACCTGGGGAAGAACTGGATAAAAAAGGAAAGGGACTTAATCCCAGTACCCTCAGTGAACCATGGAAGGAACTGGCGAGGATAGTTCAGCGATACATCACCTGCGATGGATGATACGACTTAATTCGACCTCGCCATATCAAATTGTTGGCAAACTTGAAGCAACGGTTAGTACTTAATCTACCTTTCTTCCTGAATACCATACTACATGAAGTTGCCTTAAGAACATAAAAGTCCAAGGATCCTGTTACTGTTATTAGCCACCATAGATTAATTAAACTAATAGTGGATAAAGAATTGAGTCAAACTCAGTTGACTTGGGAGAATCTGATTGAGGCCAATAGACCTCCATAATTGGAGCAGGCAACTACCACCCAAAGAGAAATTACACTGCCTCAAACTAAAGTTGAAGCAGACCCTGCTCAAATCACTGACGCCCAGACCTCACAGACACAAGAATTAACAAAAATGAAGAAGAGAACAATGGATGCTCCTATATCCCCCCCTAGGACAAGGAAGAGAAGCAGACAAACTCAGGAAACAACTGAAGCAATTCAGGATGCAACAGAGCACCCTGAAGAACTTCAAAATTTCATAGAACAACCTCTACAGGAAAATGTTCAAGCAATTGAGCAAGCAGAGCAGACAACACAAAAGGATGATCAGGGAGACACCCAACCTACAGTAGAGCACCTGACATGACACTTTTTGAAGAGCTATGAGATAGAAATAGCT
Organism: Picea mariana; assembly: GCA_032191745.1. NCBI lineage: Eukaryota > Viridiplantae > Streptophyta > Pinopsida > Pinales > Pinaceae > Picea > Picea mariana. Next base: position 25,427 of record JASDQU011444755.1, read on the forward strand.
CAAGTTTTGGGGATCTTAGGAACCTTAACTGACAAAGATGAAAATAATATGGAAAAAGACCCAGAACCAGCCTCCTCTTCAAAACCAGTTGAAGACTTTCCTGATATTGAAATGTCTTTTCCAGATGACACAACACAGGAGAAATTTATTTTTGAAATGAGAGACCCTCTTGGACAACTAGAGCACTTGGAAGGAACAGAGGGACAACCATCTGTTGGCCGAAATGAAGAAGACCTCGAGATCCCTCATAAACAGAAATCAGCCAAAATCCAGAAACAAATTAGGAAATTAAAGAAAGAAAACAAATTGTTGAAGAAAAAGGCTAAGAGGGCTGAGGTATTAAAGAAGAAGGTGGGAAAACTCAAGGAGATTATCAAGGAATTGAGGAAATAGTTAGAACTAGCAGACAAGATCCACAGAAGAAAGAAAAACAAAAGGGGCAGAATGCAAGGAAGAAACCCTCTTCCTAAGAAAGAAGTTAGTACAAATTATGTAGGGATACAGACAGACCCTGAGGAATTAGTGGTAAAAGAATCAGTAGTTCAGGATGAAGATGTAATTCCTGTAGAAACACAAGAGATGGTTGATGCTGAGATACAGACAAAAGCTCTGATTTTAGAGGAAACAACTCAACTCTTTGAGAAGAATTCTACTATTAGGAGACTGGAGGAAGAACTATTGCAGTCTTAACAAATCCTGATTCAAAAAAGAGGTGAATTACTGACTATAATAGAGCAATCCCAGGAACGAAGTATTATCATGAATAGACTGGAAGCAGATCTTGCATAGAACCAACAAGCTTTAATTCACTCCAGAGAAGAAATGAATGAATATCAAGCATCCCAATCTCAGGCACAGGGTGCCATCATTGATAAGCTAAAAGAAGAATTGGGACAAGCCCAACAAGCACTAACTCAATCCAGGGAAGAGATGAGAACTATGGAAGAATACCAAGCATCTCAATCTCAATCACAGAGTGTCACCATCGATAGACTAAAAGAAGAACTTACACAAGCCCAATAAGCATTGGTCCAACACCAACATGGAATGGTAACTAGGACTGAATATCAAAGGATTGTTAAAGAATTGAAGGACATAATAGCAACAGAGGGTGAGACCTATGCTGCACTCACCGGAGCCCAAGAGAAGATAAAAAAGGTGCAAACCCAATTGGAAAAAGCTTTGGAGCAAATCAAACACATCTATGATGTCTACTATGGTGCCATCAATTGCAGAGCCCCTACCACTAATTTGTTGGAATGGTATCTATTGTTGAGAGTGAAGGCCATCAGAGCAGGTAAACCCATTTCATTTGCCAATGTACCATAATTTTTATGTTTCAGAGATTGGGAAGAGAAGGTACAATACCTTCTGTGTGAATTATATTTCCACAATTTCAATTTGGAAGAACATAGATGAGACAAGCCTAGTCCCTTTGTAGGGGACATACTATTCTAGGCATTTCTGTCCTTTACTAGGAACCGGGTCAGATGGGGTAAGGCTCATAAAATGTTCATAAAGAGGGAAATTGGTTTAGATCTTTGGATTCGAGGAGAGCCTCCAAAATCCTTCCCAGCCATCATGCGACATAAGACCTTCATGAAAAGGGTGGGCGTTGTGAACTCATTGGCTCCTATCCATTCACAGGTCATTCGTTCAGGTATCACATATTTTAGAGAAATCAAGGAAGAATCTCTTGTTTCTTCCAAGCTAAGATGGGATGCATCCTCCGATCAGGTTAAAAGTAGAGAGCCCTTTGGATTTAGGAATTTCTTTGCAGCAACCTTCAGAGTGGAAAGGTATTCTAGACTACTCTAGGAGGAAGGACCTGTTTGGATGGGATGTAGGTATAACCCCCCTCTCGTCTAGTTTCCTCCAGAAACTTACCAAAGGGATTATAAAATTAATAAAAAGAGATAGGACGTTGCTTTTGACGAAATCAAAAGAAACAATGGTTTCAGGAGACCTGGTGAACCAACTTTTCCTCCCTACATTATAACTGCTTTACATGTAAGATTCCATCTTGCATGAGGACATGCAAGAAGGTAAGCTAGGGGGTATGTTCGGTTACGAAAAAGGTATAAATATCTTCCTTTTTCCCACAGTTCATGATATGATTTTGATTGATTCTTTAGATAGTTAGGGATAAATAGGAAAGAACATGATTAATATGTCTCTTAGGGTTGTTATTGAAGTTTTATTAAATATATTCTAAATTACGATTGGAATGGTTTGATTTTGTTGTAGAATTGGATAAATAACTATCAAAGATAACCAAAGAGATCTTGGTTATGCGCAAGCTATTGGAGGTTGAAGACTTTTTACGCCCAAAGCAGTTTTGAAGATAATGCATTTTTTATATTGTAACTTTATAATAGTAAAGCAATCAAGATTTACCCAGATTATTGTAATATATAAGAGGGTAATAGATCCAGAAAAAAGGAGAGAAAAAACACATTCAAGTATTTAGATTCAAAATTGCTTTGCGCAAACAGTTTTTGTAAATGTTTCACCAGCTATGGAATCAATGAAAGTTTTGAGTGTTTCTACCATTTCTGTGTTCTAAGTTTCTCGTAGAAGTACTTCTGAAGATCGAGGGCCCAGTCTGAAGGAGCTACTGTCTCGTTCTGTAATTGTATTAGTTAGAAGTTTGATTTCTATTCTATGATTCAGATCTCTTTTACAATAGCCAAGGATAAATGCATAAGTGTGTTAATGATTTTATGATTGTTTGTGTATATAAGACAGACATTTCCCTCAAGTATTAATGATTTCCATTACAATTTCCATTTCTGAAGTTGTTGCTTGATAGTTCCCACATTTTGATACATGTTGTTCCTTTTCCTTAGATTTACGATCGTTGTTCCTTTTGGTTAAATTTACAATAGTTGTTCCTTTCAGTAAAAGTTACATTAGCTGTCCCTTCCAACTAGATTACAATTGTTGTTTCTTTCTGTAGATAGAGTAATTCATTATTTCCTTTCCAGTAATCAAAATTCATAATTGATAGTTAATTCTGCAAGTCCTTACTTAGATTCAATTATTGCTTTTTAGTTAAGAGAATTCAATAGATTGATTAGTTCCTTTCCACTTTATAGCATCATAGTAATCAGATTTCAATTCCATTAGTTCTTAGAATATTTGGTGAACGTTTGAGGAACTTGATTGTTGATGAACTTAGATTTGGTTTAGTTACATGATTTTAGACTACCTGCATAGAATTTGTTGATATTCTTGAGATAAAAGACGAATCTCCGGGTTGATAAATTAATGTTAAACTAAGGTTGTTTTTAGGACATCTTTAGACACCAAAAAAAAGAATGGTAAAGGCATACATAAATAAAAAAATAAGGGATAAATAAAGGAAGGATAGCCTCAATACAACAGCTCTAATATGCAAACAAAAAAGGGTAACAGGAAGTCAAAAAAGGATATTTGAAAGTGGTGTGAGTTCCACAAAATCCCCTAGCACAACACTGATGAATGTCACTCGACACACTCATTTTTGGCCGAGCTTGAAGAAAACAAGTTGGACCATAACTTAGACTTTGATTCACAATAGGATAAGGGAAATTAGATCGTCGATGAATAACCCAGTTATACCATCACAACTACAAAGATCTAATTGGATGAGTCAAAGGATCATGAGGAAGGGGAGCGCCTCTTCCATTTGTAGATGTGGGTGAAGGAAAAGCCACTAAATTTCATTGTTGACATTAGGATCCATAAGAACCTGATCTAAACCAAGGTCATCAAGATATTGAAGATTACAAGGGTTCCACATGCTGAATCATACACCATTGGTTGGTTGATCTAGAGACAATACCTTCAGGTCATCCAATAGTGTCACCTATCCTATGACATAAACATATTCAAAGATGAGGTATTGTGTGACGTTTCCCCACTTGAAATTTTTTATGTTATTTTAGGAAAAAATTATGTGTGAAAGCATCATATTGTTTATGAGTCTTGATCCTGTAGTGTCATTATTACTTTGGGAGGTCATCCCTACAAGGTACCATAGGTAGTTTCAACTACTACAATTTCATCGATCTCGGAAAAAAAGTGTCGAAAGGTAATCTCTGAGATTATAAAGTTTTTTATTGTCATGGTTCAGTCCAAAGGTGAATGAAAGGTCACTACGACCACCACAACTTCAACATAGTGTCTCTCTACACAATAGAAGCAGGTGAAAAGTATTGTAGAGGAGTAAAACGACTTCTTCACTTAACCTATAAGGGTTCCTCTTCATTGTCAAGTAAAAAATCCCATTGATTGGATGCCTAGTGCCCCCTTACTCAATGGTCCAATATACAGATGATTCATTATGGAGAATGAGGAAATAAAGCATCAAATTCATGAGCTTATACAAAAGGGCCACATTCGACGGAGCTCCTCACCCTGTGGGATCCCAATTTTTTTAGTGTAGAAGAAGGATGGGACATGGTGGCTTTGTATTGATTACAAAGACCTTAAAAAATCACTATCAAGAATCGATACTCAATCCCTTGAATTAACGATCTTCTTTATCAACTTAAGGGTGAAAAGTTGTTCAATAAGATTGATCTGAAGTCAGGCTATCACCAGGTTCCTATAGAACCAATTTATATATGGAAGACAACCTTCAAATCTAAAGAGGGTCTCTTTGAGTGGTTGGTCATTCCTTTTTTCTTGACTAATGCTCTAACAAAATTCGTGAGGATGATGGATGATATCTTGTGGTCACCTATTTGGATGATATCCTCATATTCAACCAGACCTAGACAAAGCACTTGTAGCACATTCAACAGGTCCTGAGCACCCTATGAAAACACAAGTTATATGCTAATTTGGATAAATGCTCATTCTGAATGAAGAGAATACAATACAAAGGATACATCATGGATGAACATGGGGCACATGTGGACCCATCCAAGATCCAAGTCATTCATGATTGGCCAACAACAACAAATATGAAAGATATCTGTTGCTTCTTGGGCCTTGCTAAATTCTACCATAGGTTAATGTTGGGGTTCTCTCATATCACTTTTCCCTTAATTAAAGTGACCAAGGGGTAGCTAAAGCCAAGTTTATCTAGAATAAATCAAAACAAAAATCATTCTGAGATATGAAACATAGCCTTTGTTCTGCACTAGTCCTCATATTGTAATACCTATAACAACCACTTGATATTGAGACTGATGCCTCCAACTATGCTATAGATTCCATCCTCACTCAGGAGGGACATCCAATAGCCTATAATAGTACCATCTGATGTTGTTTGTAGATATCCCACCTATGAGAAGGATATGTACTCCATTGGGAAAGAATGCCAACAATGGAAGCATTATATATTGGGAAAGGAAACGATCATCCACATTGATCATAAGATTTTGCAATTCATGCAAATACAAGGAAAGCTACAAAATGACCTCCATTAGAAATGGTCCACATACCTACAACTATTCTACTTGAACATTAAGTACAAGAAGGGAAATTCCAACTATGATGCATATTTCCTCAATTGCCCCTCAGTTGTGGCACTCACCATAGTTATTCACTCATGTGGGCATGAGATCTCTAGGTGGCCACACTTATACAACAATGACCTTGACTTTGCTACTAATTATTAGACACCTAGTGCCGAAAAACAAGTTCTATACTTCCACCTCCAGGATGAAGTCTTGTGCTATCAAGGCCATCTTTTTGTTCCTTCAAGTGAGCATGCAAAGCTAATTTGTGAGGCACATTACAGTTGGGTGGCAGGGCACTTGGGTGTGGAGAAGATAGTAGTAGTACTTCAAAATCATTTCTACTGGCCAAAGCTTCGACATGACGTCGACCAACATATCAGGTTGTGCACTTCTTGTTCCATTACTAAGCTTTCCATCAAGAAGCATGGGTTGTACACTCCTCTTCCTTCCTTAGGAAATCCCTGGGAATCTGTCTCCATAGATTACATATCAGGTTTTCCCTCCACCAAACATGGTCACGATTTTGTTTTTGTGTTTTTCAATTAGTTCTCTAAGATGACCATTTTTAAGCCATGTAAAAAGAGTATCACAACCAAGGCCACTGCTAGGATATTCTTTGAGCAGGTTTGGGTTCATTTCAGGCTACCATGAACCGTTATTTTGAGATAGGGACAAAATTTTCCTCAGTAATTTTTGGTCCATATTATGGTCTCTGATGGGCACTAAGCTAAGCAAGACAACTACCTTTCATCCCCAAACAGATGGACAAACAAAAGTGGTTGAAAAAATTATTTTTCATATCCTATGCATGTACAAGTCCAAGCATCCATGAACATGGGTTGAGATCCTTCCATATGTCCAACACAACTATAACAAATCCCTCCATATCTCCATTGGCCACATCCCTTTTTATTTGTGCTTGGGGTTCCAACCATTTCCCCCCAAATTATGAGATATGAAAATAGCTTCTGTTCCACACTAGTCCTCATATTGTAATACCTACAAAAACCACTTGAGATTGAGATCGACCCCTCCAACTATGTTATAGATTCCATCCTCACTCAGTAGGGACATCCAATAGCCTATAATAGTGGAACACTATCTGATGTTGTTTGTATATATCCCACCTATGAGAAGGATATGTACTCCATTGTGAAAGCATGCCAACAATCGAAGAATTATATATTGGGAAAGGAAACAATAATTCACATTGATCATAGGCTTTTGTAGTTCATGCAAACACACATAAAGCTACATAATGATCATGATCAGAAATGGTCCACATACCTACAACTATTCTACTTGAACATTAAGTAGAAGAAGGGAAATTCAAACTATGTTGCATATTTCCTCAATTTCCCCTCGGTTGTGCCACTCACCATAGTTGTTCACTCTTGTGGGAATGAGATATCTGGGTGGCTACAATTATACAACAATGACCCTGAATTTTCTACTACTTATCAGAAACCAAGTGCCAATTTTTTTTTTCTATACTTCCACCTCCAAGATGCACTCTTGTTCTATCAAGGCCATATTTGTGTTCCTTCAAGTGAACACGCAAATCTAATTTGGGAGGCACATTACAATCGGGTGGAAGGGAACTTGGGTGTGGAGAATATAGTAGCAGTACTTCAAAATCATTTCTACTAGCCAAATATTCGACATGACGTCGACCAAAATATCAGGTCATGCAATGCTTGTCCCATTACTAAGCTTTCCATCAAGAAGCAAGGGTTGTACACTCCTTTGCCTGCCCTAGGAAATCCTTGGGAGTCTGTCTCCATAGATTACATGTCAGGTTTTCCCTCCACCAAACATGGTCACGATGTTTTTTTGTGGTTTTCAATCAGTTCTCTAAGATGGCCATTTTTACACCATGTAAAAGGAGTATCACAACCAAGACCATTTCTAGGCTATTATTTGACTAGGTTTGGGTTCATTTAAGACTACCATGAACCATTATTTCAGATAGGGACAACATTTTCCTCGACAATGTTTGTTCCATATTATGGTCTCTAATGGAAAACAATCTAACCAAGTCAACTTCTTTTCATCCCCAAACAAATGGACAAATAGAAGTGGTTGACAAAATGATTGTGCATATCCTATGCATGTACAAATCCAAGAATCCCTGAACAAGGGATGAGAGCCTTCCATATGTCCAACACGACTATAGCAAATCCCTCCATAGCTCCATTGGCCACATCCCTTTTCCTCTGTGCTTGGGGTTCCAACCATTTCCCCCCATTGATATATCTCTTCCTGTTCCATATTCCTCGATAGAGTCCTCCCATTCTCAGACCGAGGTAGAAAGAGTGGCCAAATTTGTTGAATGGATTAAAATCCTCCAAAAATAGGTTCATGATATATTGGAGAAGGTCAATTCCAAGTATAAGAAGAAACATGACTAACATTGGGTTCCTCGCAAGTTTCAGGTTGGTGACAAGGTGTGGTTTCATTTTAAAAAATAGCACCTCACATACCCCCATAGGAAGATCAAACCAATTCAATATGGGCCTTACACCATCATAAATGTTGAGGGTGACAATGATTTAAAATTGAGTATTCCTACTTTCCTTGGCTTGCACCCAGTATTCAATGTGGAGCTTCTTCAACCATATTTCCCACCTTTTTTGGACACCTCAATGATGGCTAATAAATTATCCCCTACAAAACTCAATATCAACCACATTGTACAAGATCCATTGGATTGTATCATGGACACCAGGATGAAAAAAACCCATCAACAAACATACAACTATATCGGGTTGTCAACGAAGGATAAATATTTCAAAAAGGAAAGTGGCTCACCAAGGTTTAGATTCAACAAAAGTTTTCCCATCTCCTAAGGGAACCTCACATAATGGGTACCATTGATTCCTAAGGGGGAGGACTAACCCAGGTGGATAGCAGTGACCACCCACCTCTTCCATTGACTCATCACGATTTTCCATCTTGGCCATTTTTGTTATGATTTTTGGATCCTTAATTTTCAGGGTTGTGTTGAGGCCCTAAACAATATGTTTTGGGAATTTTGGGGCCTTGAATTGCCATGGAATGCCCAAGAATTATTAATAATTTTACTTCTCAATTGGATCTTTCCGATGAGCTATTAAACACCCCAAATGGAGATTGTATGAAAAGGTTGTGCCCCTGAGAAGTTGACACATCAACTAACCACCTTGGGGCCCACAAGACTTTTGGCGCTTCAACTCCTAGGGTTAGGGTTTTGGACCTTTAGGATTCTTTACTTCTGTTAAAATTCCATTCTTTTTGTTATCAATGAAATTCTGTTCGCAAATGGTTATAGGAATCCAGCATCTCCAAACACCCATTAGTTCATCCATGGCCCAAAAATGCATTTCCAAAGGGAACAAAACTATAGAAATGGTTATAAAATCAACATGCGCTAAGGATACAAAGGAAGCACGCGCACGTGCGACAGTTGAAAAATGTCAAAAAAGCGCACATGCGCCCAATGTGTGACTATGGATGCAAAAGGCCACGCATACCTCAGAATGACGCATTTGTGATTTTGGTCGGCCTTCCACCCACTTCTGGCTCATCTCCTAAGCCGATTTGACACCCAAGTCCGAGCTAAATCCAAGTGGGGGTTTGGTCAAAGACCTAAGGGTGCCCTAAAGAGCCGCTTGTTCACACTAAAGAGTAGTTGAGTAATGCCTCAAAGCTTTGCTATAAAAAGAGGCCATGGGTGCACTATATTTCCAAGGAATTCATTTGTATTGTTATGCTGCCTATATTCTCTTGGAGGATCCTCTTTTCTCATCAAGAGCATACAAGCACCATTTCATTTAGCTATTCACATCACCTCTTGAGTGAATGAGATTTGGATTTCTTCACCATTTCCTTCTAGTTTGTTACTTGTAAGAAGAGCTCATTCATTGGGGGTTCAAGATCCCTCCCTTAGAGGAAGAGTGGACCCATAAGTCTCCCTTTCTCTTTGGTGTTTTATCAGTAATACAACTTATCCATTGGTGGCATGCATGTTGTTTAATTATTGTTCTATTTTTCTTATGCACTCTAGTTTAGTTTATTTTATAGTTATTAGCTTAGTTCTTTGTTTATTTCTTATGCTTGATGTTTCTAGCTCTTGCATTCACTGTTGTCTTGTCCAGCTAACCCAACTGGGCTTGTAAGCGTCCTTATTTTGCTCATTTAGGCGACAAAAGGGACACAACAGATTGGTGACTCCATTGGGGATAGGTATCAATTTCCTCCCCATTTGGGTTGTTTGAGAACTTATTTTCGGTTTATTTAACTTGTAGGAATCATAACCAACCCATGCCTGCCTGCAAAAAGCTAAATTCGAAGATGAGCTGAGAGAATTTCATCCAAAATTTTCTTCCCAACCATGTAATAGAAAGTGCGCGGGTTTTTTGACCCACAAACACGTCTTCCGATCATGTGTTCCAAACTCACTCTATTGCTCAATGCATTCTACACTCTTGCGTCAAAAAATCATTTTTGATTTGCGCATAGGCGCCAAATGTGCCTCTGTCTACTTTGCGACCCGTGCATCTGTCCATAAAATCACACATTGTAAGGGTTTTTTTGATCTATTGAAGGCCCACAACCTTCTTAAGCTTGATTCTACGCAAATTGTAATATGCACCACACTTAGATTCCCTCTTCACATAAAGGGTTAGTCAAAACATAGGCACTTAGGGGGGTTAAAATCCATATTTTTCCTCTTTTTGCTTTCATTTTTCCACATGGATGTCTTTCTTTGATTAAAGATAAGTTGGAATCATTATATATCACAAATATAACCACTTGCATTGGGACCAGAAATTGGATGCCAGTCTTTGAGTATGTTCTTCTCTTGCGTCGTAGATCGATCTTGAGAATCAGAAAAGCGATTGAGGGAAAATTTCATCTCCCCTAAAAGACAAAATCTTTAGGAGAGCACAATATCCCCCTCGGGACTCCTCTTAGTTTATTTTTCAAACAAATCTTAAATTTGTAAGGGCCCATACATGCCCACATGCTACAAAGATAGGATAATTTTGAAAATACTTTCTTAGATTACATCACTAGGGAAGTTTAAAGGTTTTGTAATGGGCCCATACATGCCCACATGTCCACAATATAGGTTAGTTGTTGAAGCTTTCTTAGATTAAATCACACTAGGGAGTTAAAGGATTGGTAAGGACCCACATGTCCATATGCTAGTTCTCTAGGAGATTTAAAATTCCACAAGGTTGTACCAATGGAATCTAGTAAATTAGGTAATCAAGACTTGTAAAGGACCACATGAAATTCACATGCAGAAAGGTTACACCTAGCTTATTAAAAAATTTGGCACACTTTCACTTGTTCACACACAAAGTCACTACTCACTCACATAGTTTCATCTAGAATCATGGAGGTTGAAGTAAGTTTCCTCCAAAGGGATCCCAAAACACCCCACCCATTTCTTGACGAAACTATCCACTCCCACTTAATTTCAACGAGATTGGTTCACACCCCCAATCTCTCAAACAACCAAATCTAATTTTTTTCTAAAAACTCACTAAGTTTTCCTCCACAGGAGGTGACAAAAGAAATTTTTTAGTCTAGGTAGGATCTCGGGGATAGGCATCCAAATAACTCCCTGTTATCTAGTTCTCACATCTTCAAACATTAGAAGTTGACAAATAGGGAACTTTTAAATCCTCCAAGTCAAGTGTTCCTACACTATAAGGCAGGGAGATACCCGTGAAGGGTTGAAGGCCGAGGTCTGGTTGTTCTTTGTGTCCCCCGTTGAGGCACCCACCTCTTGGACGGGATCCAGCCCGTGACCCATTTCTGAGGCCAAAAATATAAATGTCGCACTTTGACCGAGGTACCTAGTGACCAAAATTTAGGACATCTACCTAGGTGGTAATTGTGGGCTGCAATTTCACCTTGATCAGATTTTGTGTGGCTATTGGGAAATATCGCTAGCTCTTTTGAGATATGCACCCTCTACCTCTCATTATAACCGATTACTTCATCCTTCACTAGTTTCTCTTCTGGTGGCTTCAGACCCCACTGTTGAGTGCTATTGGAAGGTCCAGTGCTATTTGAGAGGAAGGACGTTACGTCTTTTAGGACACGAGCATTTGTTTTATTTGTTCTCCCACATGGAAAAAACCCACCTATCCACATGTATGCTTCTTTATCAATTGATTTATGTATGATGCTCTTGTGATTACATGCAATTGTGAGATATATTGTGAAGGTTCAAAAATTATAGCAAAGACTCTTGTTCCTTTATTTCTCTCATCACAATTTTTCACACATCCACCTTGCTAGTCAGACATCATAGGGGAGCCATAGAATCTCCATCATTCCAAACGATTGCTAAATATCCCTCCTATTCTAGGAGGAGTTCCTAGTCTTGCAAACTCATCGGCTCCACCTTCTCACACCCCTGTGAGTGCTACTGTCTTGGGATCCTCTTTTCTTGGTCCCACTTTACTTGGGTCCACTTCCCAAGGTCAACCATCCACTCTCTCCCCTTTACACGGAAGTGGGGGGGAAACTTCTTCCCAAGGGGGAAGTACAACCCCACCTCACCCCCCTCATAGGTCAGGTACACACACCACTCATACTATGGTTGGAACTAACCCTCCTCATGGGTCATGTACACAAATAATTCCCACCATGACATGAATTAATCCTCCAACACCACCCCAAATGCCATACTTGGCTTCCCTCAACATATCGGATCTGACTAAACTCACCAATGATCTTATATTACATGACCCCACATGGCCTACAATTCCTACCAAACTACCTTCAGACATCCCCAAGTTTGAAGGAAAAGTAGGAGATGACCCGACCAACCATATCATGAATTTCCACTTGTGGTGCTCTTCAAACAGCATCATGGAAGACTCTATCTACTTGATTTTATTTCAATGCACACTCACTGGCCCATCAGCCAAGTGGTATGTAGAAGAAAAATATGGGTCCCACGTGACCTTTGAATCTTTGGCCAAAGCATTTTTTACCTTCTTTCAACTCCCAATCTGTCATGACAATGGTCTCGAACTTCTCTCCGAGTTTAAACAAACCTATGCCACACACATCGTTGACCATATTCATGAATGGCATCAATGATGTAGTTTATGCAAAGCTGAAGCCACCAAGCAACAATGCCTTAATTGGTTTCTCAAATCACTTATTTCCCTTCTTACCAAGGATGTGGCTACCACCTTCCCCCAGTCTAAAGAATAATCCATCATCAATGTTCAACATTTCGAACTCATTTATTCACAGTCATGATACTCATATATAGTACTACCTGACGCCCCGAGACCCGTGCCATTCGGCCAGGACAAACTTGGGATGTCTCACTCCGTGGATGGATTGATTGGTACCACTGCACACCACAATATGCACCTCCAACAACCACCTATGTATGGAACACCTCAATATCTGTCGGTATATGGAGTACCCCCTTATTATCCTCCTCCTCCTTATCAACAACCATACCCTGTTGCCCTCCCTCCACCCATAAGTGGACCCCCATCGACACCCATGACATGCCCGGCTATTCAAACTAGTTTTGGAAACACCTCTACCTCTTCTTACACCCTAAGCACTAGTGAAAGAGTCATGCATTCCTATGTACCTTATTGATCATTGCCACAACATAATCCATACTTCCCATTTCCGGGTCCTCCCCAACCCATTGCTTCTCCACAAGGACAACCACACGTTGGGGTTAACTTTGTTCATCCCTCTCCCATTCAGCAAGTCCACAATTTTGAACAACTAAATACGGAAAATCTGACCCATCAGTCGAATAATGCCAAAAAGAAAGGAAAAAATTGAAACATTAATAATCTAGGACTAGGAGGGAACCAAAACCACCCCCAACAGAACCAACCTATCAGGGGTAACCAGAATCAGGGAAACCAAAACCCCCAAGGGGTAAATAACAACAAACACCAAGGGAATAACAACAACAATCTTCAGACAAACTTCCCTTGTGCCCTTTGCAGTGAGTATGGACATTATACTCACCATTTTCCTCAAATCACTGAATTTAAATGGATGAAAGAATCTGAAAATGGACCACGTCCCCCAGCACCGCCTTCCCCTCAGCAAGCCCCACAACAATATGTGCAGCAACCACCCCTAGTCATGCTGCAAAACCCTATTACACACCAAGGAGTGATGAAAACCCAACATGAGATGCATCCTACCCCACCCCAGATGGGACCATATCCCAACTCAGGTACTTCTGCAGATCGCACTATCCTCCTCACTAGCTAGGAAGAAGTTCTCCTACAAATGTGCAGTCGTCAATACATCACACCCCATGACTCTACTCCCACTACCTCGGAAGTAGCTCGAGTCACAAGTGGACCACCTTTTATGATTCCATGCCCTAATACTGAAACTCCCCTCCATACTCCTTGCATCCCATTACGACAGAATGTCAACAACCCTCAGGCTAGGGTGGCACACAATTACAGTTCGATCGATGACTCGGCACAATCTTTTGCTCCCATGTGAGTTTTAGAAGTCCTTCAAACATGTCCTACTCAACGGAAGTCATTACTTTCCTCCCTAGGGGTAGTCGAACCTGCTGACACTTGGCTCATCACCTTTGATCTTGATAGTGGGAAACCTCATCTCCCCGCTCTGGTCGCTTTCCAAATACTGGTTAAAATCAAGAACATCACAATTCATCATTTCATCATTGATGAAGGTGCATCCACATGCATCATGTCCAAAAACGTATGGCAAAAACTTGGMTCCCACGAGCTCATACCATCAACCATCACTCTGAGAGATTATGATGGACAACCATCCTCTCCTAAAGGACTCTTTCAAAATGTCCCCGTTGAACTCGGGGGAAAGACTATCCTCATTGACATTGAAGTTATCGATGCTCCACTCGATTAAAACATCTTGTTCAGACGTAGCTACATGTACGCTATGAAGGTTGTGGTCTCTTCTGTGTTTCACACAATGATGTTCCCCCAGAATTGGAAGATCATCACCATCGACCAAGTATCACATTATGAGCCCAACCCTTCTCCCAACATCGATAACATCTTACCTTTTGTCCATACTAATCCCAATGCCTACCCACTCATCGATATGGGTCCTATAATTTTCAAAGACCCATCCTTTCTAGGGACATACCATGGCATGTCACTGCTCATACATCCCTCAACATAGGTCTGTGTCATCTCATCCAATGGAACAGAAACTGGAGATACCATTACTCCCACAGAGGCTTCCTTACTATCTGACGTCCCACTGGTCACAGAGCTCCTTCCTCAGGAATCCCCTAAGAACTCTTTAGCTCCACATGTTTTTGAATTTACCCTCCCCCAGGGCCACATCCCAGTTTGGGAGACAGTCCCCCAAGCCATTACTCAAATCCCCTTTTGTTACCCCCCACCAGGCGTACAAGATTTCTAGGTAGCTGCAATGCTTACCCTTCCCAATATGGTGCTGGAAATCCCAGTATAGTATCTACATCCACCTGCAATGGTCCCTCATTTATCCCTCCCTCCCCAAACAGAAGGAATCCTGATGCAGAATACAATACTTACTCCAACTGCACCACCATCACCCCCCCTCACTAGAACCACTACTACATATGGGGGTAGATGACATAATAAAGAGCTC
>JASDQU011444756.1:2659-13746 GCA_032191745.1 Picea mariana
CTTCTATCTCAAAGTTTGTTGAGCGACCTCTGAATGTAGTAACATACTCGACATACAATCAACTTTCAATCACTACTGGTACTAATGTCAAGTATATCAATTCGTGACTCCAAGCTCCAGGTAGCTTTAGCTTCAGACATCAACATTGGCAGTGATTCTAGGATCCAGATAGTTTCATCTTCAGACATTGACATTGGCGGTTGCAATGGGAACAATGTCATCGATTGCAGGGAGGTAATGCGGCAAACAAGTAGGCCTGTCATTTTCAAAGCACTTAGACTGTAGGGTTGTTAGACCTCCAAAAGAGAATAGACTTTAGCGTTGCTTTGTTACGACAATTACAATGTTGTTGTGAGTCCGAACATATTTGGAGGTTGGGTGTCTTGTGCGATGATGACCTCGACATTAGGTGCATGTCATACATTTATTATCTGGACATTGTAGTTTTAATGAAATTGTCACAGTCGATGATAGATAGAGTGCATTTCCAAAAGCAATATTAATTGTGCAATTAATTTACATCCTTGAAGGATGTCAATGCCTGCAACTTTTCGACCAGCCGTTCGTTAAAAAATACATTATTTTATATTTTAAAAAAATGAAAAATTGTATTTCTATGTCTAACATTAGGTTGCACACATAAACATTTTTAAGTTAACTGAAATTAATATATAGTCAACTCAGATCCCTGGAAGCGATCAAACTCCCTAGAGCTATTTTATTTTCATYATGCTAGTTGGGATAGAAGGATCCACCAYCRGGAGAAATAAACAAGTTAGCAATAAAAKCATTTGTGCAAARCCAAGATGGGGATGGAAGCACTCTACGACCAGGAAGGCACTCTGTTCTTATCAACCTGTGATCTTGATGAACAACTCGAGATATTCTTGCGGTGAGGTGATGGAAATTAATTTGAACCAAACAAGTTAATACTTCAAATATCGAGCAACTTCCATTTTTTCAAATATCGAATCTACTGCAACAGAAGAAATGCATTCTCCTTATTCAAAGCATGGGAAACAACAAGAAGATTGATATTCGGTGGAAATACCTCTGGAACATCTACTACATCAAGGTATTTTCTAAAGAATGAAACAAACTCATTACATGAAGGTGGTAGTAAAAGGAGATCTTCAGAAACCAAATCATTACTTGAATACGTCAAACTTCCTGCAGAAGATGGTAGTATATAGTAATCTTCAGAAAGTGTTGCAAAGTCCATAGTCCAGAATTCCTTCCCATTAACGTTTCCTAGTTACTTGTCGATGCAGTCATCAGAAACTTTTGAGAGCCCTGTTCCCTTATCATATACCCACCTTCAACCACTAGGAGAATATTGTTGCAAAGAGTGGTAAGCTCTTCGACCCAGATGCAATTATTTGCATAGGAATAGTGAAAACAATGTGCAGTAGTGATAGAAAGTTGATTGTATGTCGAGTCTCTTACCACATCCAGAGGTCGCTGAACAAACTTTTAGAAAGAAGCTGACTTTTTGTCAAGTCTGTTACCACACGTAGAAGTCCTTCAACAAACTTTGACATAGAAAGTTATGTAATTTTAGGATGTTGATTCGACCACTCCTACAGTTTCTCACCTTCGTGAGGATCCAAATTTATAATTTCCTTCTGAGTATATTGGCGCATGGATTAATATTTKGCGTGAATCCTAAATATTCTAGACCATTTTGTAAKCCATGATATGTGTGACTCCGACGAAAGATAAATTWTGGTGTGGTCTGCAACATTTGATACACTTGCCAAATCTGTGTTGTTGGAAGAAGCTATATACTTAAAAAAAGGAGCATTTTGCAGGTGACTTGAAAGTCCCTTCCAATTTCCAACAACAAAACAAAGAAGTTCAACATACAAATCTTCAGGCAGGCCTTTTAGCCAACCAACGGATCAAATACAGGGAGAATACCAATCATAAGATACTTGAATTTTTTATGTCTGAGTTTATGTTGGCTAACATAATTTTTTTCCTTCAAAGCTAACATCAGATAAAACCACTCCCTCATCTTTCAATTAGGCCTGAATGGCATCTCTAAGTTTTCTTAGGTGTGGATGACCAAGAACATTACAAGGAAAGAACCTTAAAACCTAGGTTTTCGATGATAGAAGGAAATGGGAATAAGTATTTAAAATGAACACTAGAGGATGATAATATAATATTCTGTCAATCTTGGTTTAATGCATTTTAATGGGATATGTCCTCGACCTAATCGCCTATTAATGCTAATCTTTTCAAATATGTGTGTTGAGTTGTCACTAATAAAGGCATGATTAATGTGCATTGGGAAGGGCACGAAGGTGACGGGGATGGACGGGAGTGAAAAATGCTTTGAAAGTTTTGTGAACCTAGGAGCCCGCGGAATGCCTTAAAAAAACTAAAGTAAACAACAATTTTTCCGAGTTCAAGATCCACAAAAAAAAAAAATCAGATCCCATAATATTGACCTCTGCCAATTCAATATCAGGCGACTGGGGTGCATCTAGGGTGCCTGTGAGAAAAGATAATGATTTGATGAAGATTTGTTTGTATTGCAACATGTGACAATAATTGTGTCCTAATAGTATTTAAAATGAACATTGAGGGATGATAATATAATATCCCGTAGATCTTGGTTTAGTGCATTTTAATGACAGGTGTCCTCAAGATTTTCGGTTATTAATGCCAATATTTTCGAACTTGTGTGGTGAATTGTCACCAATTAAAAGCGTAAGAAATTTGCATTGGGAAGTGTGAGAAGGTGGCGGGGATGGACAAGAGCAATAAATTCTTTCAAACTTTTCTGAACCTGGGATTTCGCGAACCCACGAATCTGCGACAACAAGAGGTGAACAATCGACTAAGTATGGAAAGGCGGGGTGGTCAGATGGACCCAGACAAACTCATCGTAGGTAGAGTGAAGCTTGCGAGTTCAAGGAGTCCGGGGTTGAATTGTAGATCACATAAGTTTTGGGTGCAATATGTATATCACAGAACATGGGGCATGAGATTTTGATAGTGCCAATCCGAGAAACATTAACTACGGGAAAAACATTCTCAGCTATGGAATATACCTGGAGCTCGACAAACTCAGGGTCAAGTTTAAAGAGAATTTGTTTATATTTATTCCAATACTAGTCATATTATTTTATTTTAATAGTATTTTTGTGGCCCAAATGTAAACCATGTTCCAATGCGAAGGGTGTTTTCGGCTTGCAAATTTTGCTCAAACACATAGGTGATAGAGAAAATATGAGTTAACATTTTCCTATGCAAGCATATTCTCAAATATGACAACCTGTAATATATGCAGAGTATTAAAGAGGGACATGACGTCAACACCTTTGTAGACAACAGTGGGCTAGCACAATATTGCATTATTACTATGATGATGCCTTAAAAAACCTAAAATAACCAACAATTTTTTGCCAATTCAAGATCAACACAAAAAAATCATCACATCCCATAATATTCTTCCATTAATGCGTTTTAATGGGAGATGTCCTCGATATTTCCGCTTATTAATGCCAATCTTTTTGAACCTGTTTGGTGAGTTGTCATTAGTAAAAGCATAATTAATGTGCATTGGGAAGGGGCGAAGGTGGCGGGGATAGAGGGGAGTGAAAAATGCTTTCAAACTTTTGTGAACCCACAAAACTTTGAATACTCAACTAAGTATGGAAAGGCATGGTGGTCAGACATAGTCATCGTAGGTAGAGTGAGGCTTGCCAGTTCGAGGAGTCTGGGGTCGAATTGTAGATCACCGAAGTTTTGGGTGCAAGATGTATACCCCGAACACAGGGCATGAGAGTTCAATAGGGCCTACCCACAAACCCATGGCCATAAAATTAGCTAAGTATGCAAACGAACGGTGGTTGGTCGGGCTCGTGATGTGAAGATATAGATGGATATGAGCATTTGTCAGTTCACCACCCTGGGAACCCACGAGCATAGAAACACGACTAAGTATAGAACCAGAAATGGATAATAGACGGGAAGAAGAAAAGAGAAAAATGGGTAAGTATAGAAGAGGAAAAAGAAAGGGAGAAAATAACTTTATCCCTCACACAACAACACTTAAATAAAGTAAGAATTACCACAATTAAAGTTAATGGTATCACGAACACTTAATTTTAAGATGATCAACCCTTAATAATATAAAATAATTTTTTTTATTTTTATAATTAAATTACTTTTTAAGGCTTCTTCAAAATTTATAATATAAGCGCAATCTTAAGCCCGCCAACCCAGAAGATCGCATGTGAATTCGTATATCGTGGAATGTTCACCTATCAATTTGTATATTGTGGAACTCTAGGTGTTGTTTGGAGGACACAAAACTTTATCCCATTAATGCATTTTAATGGGAGATGTCCTCGAGCTTTCTGCTTATTAATCCTAATATTTTGGAACCTGTCTGGTGAGTTGTCACTAGTAAAATCATAATTAATCTGCACTAGGAAGGGGTGAAGGTGGCGGGGATGGAGGGGAGGGAAACATGCTTTCAAACTTTTGTGAACCCGAGAGTCTGTGAACCCGCAGAACTTTGAAGACTCGACTAAGTATGGAAATGTGGGGCGGTCAGACGGAGTCATCGTAGGTAGAGTGAGGCTTGCGAGTTCGAGGAGCATGGGGTCAAATTGTAGATCACCGAAGTTTTAGATGCAAGATGTATACCCCAAAAATGGGGCATGAGAGTTCGATAGCACCTACCCGCAAACCCGTGGCCATAAAATTGGCTAAGTATGCAAACAAACAACGGTTGGTCAGACTCGTGATGTGAAGATATAGATGCAGATGAGGATTTTTTAGTTCGCCACCCTAGGAACCCGCAAGCATAGAAACATGACTAAGTATAGAACTAGAAACAGATAATAGAGGGGAAGAAGAAAAGGGAAAAATGGGTAAGTATAGAAGAGGAAAAAGAAAGGGGGAAAAGAACTTTATCCCTGACACAACAACACTTAGTCTGATAACTATCAAGCTATGAAATATAGTTGGTGCTCGATAAACTCTGGTTCAAGTTCAAAGAGATGTTGTTTATATCTATTTCAACATTTTTCATATTATTTTATTTTAATAGTATTTTGGGTGGCCCAAATGTAAAACCATGTTCCAATTTACGTGTCTCAAGTGGAGATGTGTTTGTGAAGACACATTTCCTTGAATCATAGTCCAGGAGTAGGGAAAGTGCAACGTGGACTGCCTATTGAGCAAACATTTGTTGAAGATTAAGCAATGTATTTCCAAGTGCACGTATCATTTGCATAGTATCAATATGATTTTTTTCATGTTCTTTGCATATTATTCCGAATGCACTTGCCATAGATTTGTCAACCTTTGTCATGTACGAGGTACAANGTGCATTGGGAAGGGACGAAGGTGGCAGGGATGGAGGGGAGTGAAAAATGCTTTCAAACTTTTGTGAACCCACAAAACTTTGAATACTCAACTAAGTATGGAAAGGCGTGGTGGTCAGACATAGTCATCGTAGGTAGAGTGAGGCTTGCCAGTTCGAGGAGTCTGGGGTCGAATTGTAGATCACCGAAGTTTTGGGTGCAAGATGTATACCCCAAACACAGGGCATGAGAGTTCAATAGGGCCTACCCACAAACCCGTGGCCATAAAATTAGCTAAGTATGCAAATGAATGGTGGTTGGTCGGGCTCGTGATGTGAAGATATAGATGGATATGAGCATTTTTCAGTTCGCCACCCTGGGAACCCACGAGCATAGAAACACGACTAAGTATAGAACCAGAAATGGATAATAGACGGGAAGAAGAAAAGGGAAAAATGGGTAAGTATAGAAGAGGAAAAAGAAAGGGAGAAAATAATTGTATCCCTCACACAACAACACTTAAATAAAGTAAGAATTACCACAATTAAAGTTAATGGTATCACGAACACTTAATTTTAAGATGATCAACCCTTAATAATATAAAATAATCTTTTTTATTTTTATAACTAAATTACTTTTTAAGGCTTCTTCAAAATTTATAATATAAGCACAATCTTAAGCCCGCCAACCCAGAAGCTCGCATGTGAATTCGTATATCGTGGAATGTTCACCTATCAATTTGTATATCGTGGAACTCTAGGTGTTGTTTGGAGGACACAAAACTTTATCCCATTAATGCGTTTTAATGGGAGATGTCCTCGAGCTTTCCGCTTATTAATCCTAATCTTTTAGAACCTGTCTGGTGAGTTGTCACTAGTAAAATCATAATTAATCTGCACTAGGAAGGGGTGAAGGTGGCGGGGATGGAGGGGAGGGAAAAATTCTTTCAAACTTTTGTGAACCCGAGAGTCTGTGAACCCGCAGAAATTTGAAGACTCGACTAAGTATGGAAATGCGGGGCGGTCAGACGGAGTCATCGTAGGTAGAGTGAGGCTTGCGAGTTCGAGGAGCATGGGGTCAAATTGTAGATCACCGAAGTTTTAGATGCAAGATGTATACCCCAAAAACGGGGCATGAGAGTTCGATAGCACCTACCCGCAAACCCGTGGCCATAAAATTGGCTAAGTATGCAAAAAAACAACGGTTGGTCGGACTCGTGATGTGAAGATATAGATGCAGATGAGGATTTTTTAGTTCGCCACCCTAGGAACCCGCAAGCATAGAAACATGACTAAGTATAGAACCAGAAACGGATAATAGAGGGGAAGAAGAAAAGGGAAAAATGGGTAAGTATAGAAGAGGAAAAAGAAAGGGGGAAAAGAACTTTATCCCTCACACAACAACACTTAGTCTGATAACTATCAAGCTATGAAATATAGTTGGTGCTCGATAAACTCTGGTTCAAGTTCAAAGAGATGTTGTTTATATCTATTTCAACATTTTTCATATTATTTTATTTTAATAGTATTTTGGGTGGCCCAAATGTAAAACCATGTTCCAATTTGCGTGTCTCAAGTGGAGATGTGTTTGTGAAGACACATTTCCTTGAATCACAGTCCAGGGGTAGGGAAAGTGCAACGTGGACTGCCTATTGAGCAGGCATTTGTTGAAGATTAAGCAATGTATTTCCAAGTGCACGTATCATTTGCATAGTATCAATATGATTTTTTTCATGTTCTTTGCATATTATTCCGAATGCACTTGCCATAGATTTGTCAACCTTTGTCATGTACGAGGTACAATATGATGTTGTAGCATATGCATTGAGGACATACTATGCGTGTGTTTTTTCATTCCACATAACTGGCCGGTCCTTGGAGAAACTATTGTTCCATATATGTAAAAGTTTTCGTTTAAGGAAAATTGTTGGTTGTTTAAGTGTATATTGTATGCATTGGATGTACTCATCTTCTGTTAGATTTAGCTCTACCAAGAAGTCTTGGAAGCTCATTAAGTCATCAAAGTCTCCTTGTTCTAGAAATGCGAACAAATATTTAGATTTCTCAATGAGAACATTGTCCTCCAAACTAATTAGCTCTACGATTCTTGTTGTTCTCATTGACGACACGGGGAAGTTATATCTGAAATGTGAATTTTTTCATTTTTTACAGCTTCTTGTATGATAATGTCTATGAACTTTGGCAAGCTCTGGATCCAAAATATTTGTGTTGCATGTCATGTATTTTTCCAGAAACTGCTCAATCTGTGAGTTGTTTTCATTTCCATAGACCGGTGCACCCTCTATCCACAACAGTGCATGGCCATGCCCACTCCCTCTATTCTGGAATCCGATCAAAAAACAATAGTTTGATAGTAGTCACAAAACAATGCCTGGTCAATTGAGTCATTGGTTTGTTGTTTGCTTCTTGTTCTTGTTTGCTTGAACTTTGCAAGGTTGAAGTCTTGCATCCGTAGTTGGACTTGTTGTTGCATTTTGCACGGTTGGGATTCTGCATCTGCGATTGGAACTGCGTTTCTGGCATTTCGCATTGACAGGTAAGTTTCAGTGCCAGGATTGCACTCAAACATATGGTTTTCAGAAACAAAAAATATGAGGAGAACATTCCATTTCTTTTTTTATATCTCACTATGGGTGCAACAGAGGTGGGTTATGTGTCAACCATTGACATTCAAAGGGGAACAAGACGTTTTGGAAGGGAACAACATGAAAAAAAATGCACCAAACTTATGGTTTTGAGGAACATAAAATACAAGGAAAAATTTTGATTTCCTTTTTCTATATGTCACTATGGCTGCGATAGAGGTGGGACCTCTTTCCAACATTGACGTTCAAGAACAAGACCAAGACAACAACACACTCTTGTTTCTCTGTCAAACGTATGGTTTTCAAGAACATAAAATATGAGGAGAACATTCGATCTCCTTTTTTCTATCTCACTATGGCTGCAACAGAGGCGGGTTGTGTGCTTGGCATTGATGTTCAAAGAGGAACAAGACATTTTGGAAGGGAACGACATGAAAAAAAATGCACCAAACATATGGTTTTTAAAAACAAAAAATACGAGGAGAAAATTCGATTTCTTTTTCTATATGTCACTATGGCTACGACAGAGGTGGGATCTTTGTCGAACATTGAAATTCAAGAACAAGACAAAGACAACGTCACACTCTTGTTTCTCAGCTCGCAGTAGTCACATACAAAGATGTTCTGTAAGAGGATTTTGGCTTAGACATTCCCGTCACTGAAAATTTGTACTTGCAAACTGGAAATAGCAAACAACAACCAACTAATAGGAATGAAACCATGGTACTGAGACTTACCGGTGAATGGGGAACGACAGAAGCACAATCCCAATCGCGGATGCAAAATCCCTACCGTGCAAACTGCAACAACAGTTCCAACTGCGGATGCAAGACCCCAACCTTGCGAAGTTGAAGCAAACAAGAGAAAGCAACAAACAAGTAAAGAAGCACCAAGAGGTCCAACTACAACTGCAACACCTCAAATTTGCAAAGTCGAATCAAACAACAATAAGCAGCATCCAACGAACCAACGAGCAAGCATCAACCAGTCAACCAACAATTTTGATGAAGAACAATATTGCCCAAATTCACTACAGACAAGATTGTATCCAAAAATCGGAGGAAAATGTATTGTAACACACCTGTTAAGTAAACATTTAAGGCTGCGAGGCCTGTTAGGTAAACATTTAAGGCTGTCAGGACCATCCAAGGGCATCCCACTGTGTAAGCATTTAAGAAAGTTGCAGTTTGGACGGATGGGATTCTGCATTCACGATTGGAACTGTGCTTCTTTTTTTCCCCATTCACGGGTAAGTTTCACTGCCATGGTTGCATCCTATTCACTGTTTGTTTGTTTTTTCAGTTTGCAGGTAAGAATTTCCAATACTAGGAATGCCTGAGTCAAAACCCTCTTGCAGAACATCTTTGTATGTGACTACCACGACCAGAGAAACATGACTGTAATGTTGTCTTGTTCTTGTTCCTGAACGTCCATGTTCGACACAGAAACCACCTCTTTCACAACCATAGTGACATATAAAAAAGGAAATCGAACTTTCTCCTCACATTTTTTGTTCCTGAAAACCATACGTTTGGTGCATTTGTTTTTCAGACTGTACCTCATATTTTTTTTGCATTGCTATTTTCCAACGTATCCTGGTTTGGTGTCCAGGACATTGAAGTGGGCACATGTGATTGGAAAGGAACAACCTGAAATAAATGCACCAAACGTATGGTTTTTAGGAACAAAAAAAATGAGGAGAAACATTTGATTTCCTTTTTTATATGTCACTATGGCTGCGATAGAGGTGGATTTTGTGTCGAACATTGACGTTCAAGAACAAGACCAATTCAACACCACACTCCTGGTTCTCTGGTCGTAGTAGTAACATACAAAGATGTTCTGTTGACCTAGGCATTCCCAGTATTGAAAATTTTTACTTGTAAACTAGAAATAGCAAACAACAAATGTTCGAATAAGAAGGCAACCATGGCACTAAAACCTGCATGTCAATGGGGAACGAAAAAAGCACAGTTCCAATCGTGGTTGCAGAACCCCAACCGTGCAAACTACAACAACAGGTCCAACTGCGGACGCAAGACCCAACCTTTCAAAGTTGAAGCAAAGAAGAGCAACAAGCAAACATCAAACCAGTGAACAAGCACCAAGAGGTCCAAGTGCAGCTGCAAGACCTCAACTTTGCAAAGTTGAATCAAACAATAATAAGCAACATCCACCGAACCAACGAGCAAGCATCAACCAGTGAACCAACAATGTCGGTGAAGAACGATATTGCCCATATTCATTGCAGAGAACATTGTATAAAGAAATTGGAGGAAAACATATTGTGACACGCCTGTTAAGTAAACATTTAAGGCTATGAGGCCTGTTAGGTAAACATTTAAGGCTATTAGGACCATCAAAGGGCCTCGCGCTGTGTAAACATTTAAGAACAAATGTAGTGTGGCAGGCATATTTATGTACGCAATAATAAAAATGACTCTTTAGGTACTTAATAATAACAATAAATAATAATAATAATAATAACAATAGTTTAAACAGTAGAGATTATGCAAAATAAATTTAGTGAAAGGACAAACTAATATGAAGTCAACTAATAAAAAAACTGACTCTCGATGCTCAAAACTTTGGATATCTAAACATTTAAATAAAATTAGTAAAAATTCATAAAGATCGTAGATGATCAAAATCTTTGGATATGTTAACATATAAAACATTGGGAATAGCGAAGCTGGCAATAAGACCTCCAATCTGTTATCCAATCAGATCATGACATATATGGTATTTTTTATTATATAAAAAATAATGTTTTTAATTCTCTAGTTTCAACAATAGAGATCATGCAAATATTTTTAGTCAAAGGACAAACTAATATGAAGTCAATGAATTATCGATCGCCATAGTCCCTCTATGCCTTCGACGGGGACTAATAAGATTGAAGTCTAGAATGAAAGGGACAAATTCAATGTAGAGTTTAATGAAGTATGAATTGATAACATGAACCTGGTATAGTCATAATATCTCATCTATTATGAATGGTTTAGAGGGTAAACTCATATTTTGATTATTTCAATATCTTTTGTGTTTTTCCAAGTATGTTCAGTGGCATTGATGCTTTTAAATCAATCAAATTACATAATAATTGTGCACTGGAGTGGTGGATTCCTTGATGATAAAATATATATGGTGAGCAT
>JASDQU011444757.1:1549-12876 GCA_032191745.1 Picea mariana
GTATGATCTACTTGGTCTATTGTGTCGTTAGGTAAAAGTGTGTTTTCTAGTGTGTTTCTTTAGTATGCATTAGTATGCATTTTTAGTTAGGAAATCTGACGGTCACGATATGTTCCTGACATAGATTAATCCAACAGTTTATACTCTCCTTGATCTTAACGACCACTGATCCATGGATTAACATCGGATTGGTCCATGATCTCTATTTAAAGAGCATGGAGGGTCATTTGCCGATGATCGATTGTAAGAAACTCTCTTGTAAAATCTCTCTGTAATATTTTTCTTTGCATTAATAAACTTCTTCAAGTGGCCGCATTGGCTGGTGCCATGGATGTTCCCCCATAGGGGTTTTACCATGTGAAAACATCAGTGTGTTGATATTTGATCTGGTTATGTGAGTGGTTACTAAATGTGTTCGTCCTCTGTTGGAATACTTGTGTTGTTGAACATTAACAACATCTCAGAAGAAATAAAATTCACTATGGATCTGGAAGAAAATGGTTGCATCCCCTTTCTAGACGTTCTAATCAGTGGAAAAAGCTATGGGAATCTAGGGCATGCAGTCTATAGAAAAAATACCCACACTAAAAACTATCTCCACACCAACTCCCATCACCACCCTAACCAAAAACTAGGTGTCCTAAAAACTCTAGCCACAAGAGCCATAAGAATATCTGATGAGACACACCTAGAACAAGAAAAATACCACCTCTTATTTGTCTTTAAAAACACAGGTTATAAACATAAAGACATTATGAATGCAATAAATAAAGCCCTAGAAAAAAGTGACAAAAACTCTAACCCCATAGAAGACCAGAACCCCAACAAAAAGGCCTACCTACCTTACATCCAAGAAGTTACCGACAAGATTGCGAAGATCCTTAGTAAGAAAGAGATCAAGACCTCCTTCAAATCACATGAAACCATAAAAAAAAAATAAGATCCGTCAAAGAAAAACTTGACCCTCACAAAAGCAAAGGAATTTACAAAATAGAATGCTCCTGCGGAGAATGCTACATCGGTGAAACTGGTCACTCCTTCCAGACTAGGATCAAATAACATGGAGTTGACATAAAGAATGAACGCATACACACCTCTGCCCTAGCAGAACACTCCCTTAAAACTAAACACCACGTTCGCCTAGAAGACACCAAAATTCTGGCCAAAGAAGAACACCTCTTTAAACGATGTATTAGAGAAGCAATTGAAATCCGTAAGCACCCAAGAAACCTAAACAGAGACAATGGCCTAGACTTGAGTGAAAATTGGCTCCTCCTAATTCATAAAAATAAAAGAATAAACAGATAAATAACTCTATCTTAATAATATTTTAATTAATTAATAAACACTGAAAAAATTAAGATTAACAAACCCTAAACCTAAATTACACTAATCAAAACCTAATAAAACTACCTCTATTAAGATAACTAAAAAATTTACTCATAAACATATTGAACCACTAAACAATTTTAAATAATATTAAACTCGAAACACCTTAAATATTTTTAGGGTTTTTCTTAAAGAAATCAAAACTAATAAACATATAGTTTTTCAATAAAAAATTAATTTAAAAATTTAATTAAACAACACTTAATTTCCACCTTTACTGAGAAAAAAATAAAATTAACACACCCTAAACCTAAATTAATAAACACTAAAAAAAATAATTAAGATTAACAAACCCTTAACCTAAATTACACTAATCAAAACCTAATAAAACTGCCTCTATTAAGATAACTTAAAATTTTACTCATAAACATATTGAACCACTAAACAATTTTAAAGAATATTAAACTCTAAACACCTTGAAATATTTTTAGGGTTTTCTTAAAGAAATCAAAACTAATAAACATATAGTTTTTCAATAAAAAGTTAATTAATTTTTTTTAATTAAACAACACTTAATTTCCACCTTTACCCATTAAGTCTAACAACATCATAATAACACCTTGATGATTACAAAATAATTTAAAACAAAAATTTTAAATAAAACTTAAAATTTAAACTAAAATATCTTAATAAATAATTTTAAACAAAAAAATTTAAATAAATTAAAAAAAAAAAAATCTTGTAAAAACCCTAAATTTGACTAAAACCTAATCTAAAATCTTCACCTGAAACTCTAACCGACACTAAATTCCCCTGCCTAAGTTAGATATTTATAACCCTCTCTTCTCACAATTAATCTCAGGCTTCTTGTCCCGATGATGGATCCTGATACGGATCTGAAACGTCGACACTTAATTGATAATACTGTGGTTCTTCCGATTCAACCTGAAATTGCTATCTTCTCTCTTATATCTAAACGTTGGTCAAGTCTTCTTAAGAATAACTAATTTTATCCCATTTTAGGGAGCTCTTTGCTCATGCTTCTTGGAGGATCATTAGCATGTATTTTACTATCTGAACATCTTCTTATATCAACAACCAGTGCAATGACCTTTATTGTAGCAAGCATAGTCAAGGAGGTTACGACTACAGTATTGCAAAGACATCATAATTTGATTTTTGGGGATTTCTCTTTGTGATGCTTGTTGTTATATTGGCTATATTTTGATGGACAGACACTCATTAGTCTATATCCAGCTTCAAAAGAACTATCTTGCATTGGAAACTTTGAAACTGTGCTAAGAATCCTCGACATGTTCATGAAACTTGTGCCAAAGAAAAGAATATTTTTTGGGGGTCAATTTCACACAAATCAAGGAGAATCATGAAAATCCACTACATGGGATTTGTGGGGGACGAGCCCATTTGGGTTTTATAGATAGTTTCCCAATATTTTGTAAGATCTAGGAGATATATTCGATCTTTCAAACTGATATTTCTTAGAAATTTCGTTGCTAACTGAAGAGACAATTTTTCGGGGTCAATTACATGCAATTGAAGAGGAATTTTGAAATTCTGTCACATGGGTTTTATGGAGGACGAGCCCATTTGTATTCTTTGTAGATGATTTCCTTAATTTTTACATAATCTAGGATATATGATCAATTTTATAAACTTATATTTCCTAGAATGATAGTTGTGGAAAGCTTCTAAAAACCATGAGTGTTAGAAAAGTAGGATTGCAGAGCAACAAAAGAGAGACACATATATACATGGTTCACCTAGTGTGGTATACATCCACTAGATAAATTGTCAGGTCCTTCCTTTTTATTATCCATAAAAAAGAAGGGATACAACCTACAACACAACTATTGTAACCTCCTCTTCTTTCTCTCACAGTCTCCTCTCTCTGAATACAATATTTTCCATAACACACATTGACAATACAATTCCCCCATAAAAGAGGGTTGCCTTCTAGGAAAAAAAAAAACCTAACATAACTTCTACAATCAGATCTGCGACCTTATAATGAACGGTCCATATTGACTATGAAATTACACTATTTGAATTGCACATGAATTAGGAAGATAATCAGGCTCCACAACCAACAATGAGTTGTTTGTTAGATCCATGAGAAATGGATCTTGATTGCATTGGGTCAACATCCACTAGGGTTAGATTATGAAGCTGCAGATGCTACTCAGTTGACTGATGGAATTAACTTTACCCAACATCAAGAGCCTGTGATGGAGCAAGTTCCTCTGCCTGGTACTTATGCAGATGTAGTTGTCACTGGTTTGTTTAATGGAGACAATTATAGAGGACATCAAGATTCTGCAATGGACCCAACTGCAACAACTAATGTTTATGGTATTGAAGATAATTTTGGTTTGACTGATGGAAGTAAATATAGATTGGTTGGACAAGATCCTGTAGTAGACCAGGCTCCTCCATCAAAAGTTTACCAAGCTGCAGGTGCTAGTGGAAATTATGATCTAACTAAATACATGGGAGATATTGATTCTGCAATGAATCAAGCCCCTCTATCTACAGATTATGGATCTCTAGTAGCTATTGGCATTCCATATGCAAACCAATTTGCTTCTGCTGAACATCATGTTGATGATAAGGGCAATATTGTGTCTGAAGAGAACAAAGAACATGAACAACCACAGTATGAGGAGACCCTTGTAGAACAGATATTATGGAGCATATTAAGGGAAAAATCAACTGATTTTAATGCATGGACTTCACTTATTCAAGAGAACAAAAAGACAATAGAGGAATATTTTCCTTCTTAGCAGAGTTTCCTTTAAGTTATGGATACTAGAAGAATTATGAATATCATGAAGCACGCTCGGGTGGTGATAAAAAAAATTGTCGAGGTGTAYGAATGAGTAGTATTACAACTGATTTGGATGCGCATGTAAGTAACATTGATCATAATTTTCCAAACTTTTGTTGGGCATTATGTGGATCTCATTTTGAATCAACATAGGCAATCATCTGATTGGAATGTTGAACCTCAAATTTTCAATCTGATACATTTCTTTCATTATATTGGCCACATGCACAACTTCTACGAAGGTTAAACATTGATTCCTCTACTCGAGGACAACAAGCTTATGCTCGTCAAGCACAGTATTCTCATTTTGATGAAGGCCCCTCTAGAAGAAAAAAAAATGGAAGGCAATAAGCAAAAGTCACTTCATGATTTTTCCTATGAGATATTAAGGTCATTGTCATTTTATATAATCCATTTCTTTTTAGAGCTAGGAAAGGTAATGCATGTTCCCTCTCATTATCAAGATTATTCTCCCACTGTCAGTCATGCTTCCAAATTTGTTGCATCTACATTTGCAAACATATTTCTGGATGACCTGAATTTTGATGGACATGCAAGTATATCACAGAGAGAGTTTCCATTCTCAGTCAAAAGTCATTATTTGGGTAAGGTTGTTGATTTTATTTAGGCTGTCATTGTGGATAGAAAAGAATCATGTAACCATGTTTTACTAAATAGTTTCTATGCACATGATGTGATCAAGTTTATACTAATTTCATTTGAAGCTAGTAGTCAATTACTTTGGAAAATACTGCAGACACATGTCTCCATGGAAAAAAATAAAGCCAATAGTGATGAAAGTGAAAAGACTCGGAAGGGAATAACAACTGGTATGAAGAACATTGTTTAGAGGGATTTTTGTAACAGATCAAGTATTAAAGGTAGTTTCTAAATATGTCAAAGCACTAGCAAGAATAGTGATTTGCCAGTATAAATATGGTCATTTAATAAGCTTGAGAAGAGAACAAACATTGGTCGTCAGTTAACAACTTTATATGATGCCACAAAGACTCCATAAGCTTCATGAAGATACCCCTTCCACATGCATGAGGACATACAAGATCTTGAGTGTGGGGGAAGGGTGGAGATGTCCTTTTCATTAAAACATTCATAACATCATATCATAATCATATTCTTTGATTCACTATCATTTTTTTTCAAATTCAAGTAATTTTCTGTAGCAAAAAGGTTGTTACAACCAGATTTTTATTCTCAGAGACCATGTTTGCAACACATTTGCAAGAAAATTAGGAAGAACTAAAAAAATTTGAGACATGGGTTTTTTGCAGAAAATGAAAAATTGAGTATCTCGTTGACAAAATTTACAGAAAGTGCATAACGAGGGATTCACGGGTATGGTTTTAAAGAAGATTTTTATATAATTTCCAAATTTCTTGTAGCATCCTGCTTCAAGGGCCATTTTTTGTATGTCATTTGTAAATAATTGAAGTTGAACCAAGAAATTTTGCGACATGGATTTTGTTCCCCATACAACAAATTGAGTACAACGCAGACGAAATTTGCAGAAAATGCATGACAAAGAATGTACTGACATGTTTTCAAACTGATTTTATAAAAATTATCAGAATTTTTGTAAGTAGTTACAACCATCTTTCTGTATTTCATTTGTAGTTTTGAATGGTTGCACACATCCCAAGACTAAATAATGACTTGGAGATGATTTCACATTAGTATGAGATGATTATCCACCTATCAACCATGATTTTCATCAATTTTCAATTTTTCATCTTTCTATAGCCAATTTGTAGCTTTGAATGGTTACACACATTCACAGGGGATTCACATTTTTGACAAATATCTTATCACATTCATTCATAAAGGGGTTTTTTTAATTGTGAAAAATAAAGTCAATATATTGTAGGTATTGGGGGGAGATGTCGGGTCTTACGGGGTTTATAGGTATTTGGGGGTATAAAAAAGGGTATCTAGTAAAAATAAGGGTTTATGTTACTGGAAATATGTATTGGGAGGGGGGTTCAACTAAATAATGTTGGGAGGTTTTTATCAATATCTAGTGAAATTAGGGGTATTCTTTAATATCCCACGAACAAAGGCATTATGTCACAAGTTCATTGTGTGAAGACCCTGTGCACACATTCCAAGACTAGAATACAGCTTGAAGATGATTTCAAATCAACACAAGATGTCCATCCACCTATCAGCATTGATTTTTATCATTTTTCAAATTTCAAGTTTTCAGGCATGAATCAAGATCAAATTGTTAGATTTTTTTGTAGCAACATTTCAATAACAATCACTAGATTCAAAATTCATCTACGGCATCAACACTAATTATTTTCTTCAACAACAATGATACTCTTCAACATCATCAATATTATCAACATCATCAACAAAGTTATCCAACAATAGGTCATCATTTGCAAAGCTTGCTCCATCCAACATCTTCCTTTTCATATTATGCAACCAGTTTACAACCAAAGTATTTTCCTCTTATATTATCACACCATAGTCATATCAGCATACATTAGGTGATTCAGAGTTCAACATTTGTCTCTCAAACCACCAGCAAAAGGTAGATTTGGGTAAGCAATTTTTATTTCTAGGTATTCATCTAACTAATAATTCATGTACATTCTTGAAGTTTTTCATATTTTCCATTCCGTCACTTTACATTTCATGTTTCATTATCTACCCATCATCATCCATCTTTATGTGGCATCGATGACTTTGAAAAAGCCATGTGTAAAACAAATCCTTTCCACTTAGGTCCAATATCATATATATCTGTAAATTACCTCCTATGTATCTTTGATTGGATGAGGACATGCAATGATTTGAGTGTGGGGGAGATRTTGGACCTCATAAATAACACATTTAATGATGTCATTTATTCATTTTTCATTCACTTTTCCCCTTCATCATCATTCCCTTTATCACTCATATTTTTGCATTTGACCATTTCTACCTTATATGAYCTTCACGTGGCATAATCACACTAATGTGATTGATTCCCCATGTTTTTTATGATTACTTAGGGTAGATATTATTATTTCATAACTTACTTGTGCAATTTTGTAGGTGTTGACAATTCTGCAGCCATTGGTAATTCTGCAACTGATTGGTAGTTATGGTAGTCAAACTTCCCATGTCATTTTATGAATAGATGAAGAAGAATATAAAAAATGTAAAATATGGGTTTTGTGTAGAATAGGGTTAGTTAGGTGAATCAAGAGGAAAATATTCAAAAAATGAAAAACAGGGGGCATATAGTTGAGATCTACAAAACTGGTCTAACTAGCCTACAATTCTATAACTAAGTGGTTTGACCAAGTGGCGACCCATATCCATGAATTTGGGCACATGGATCTCGTGGGATATGTTGTTATTATCTTATTCAAACTATATTATATCAAATCCAAGATTTGGTGGTGAAAGATCCACATGTTTAGGAACTAGGATTTGTTTGTTGTAGGTCCACTTGTTTAGGATCTGATCTCATCTTGTTGTAACTCATTTTCCTTTTGTGAAGGAGAAGTTTTATGTATAAATATGAGAGTATATCATTCATCTTGGATAATTCATAGTTGATAGTTAAGGAGTTAGAGAGTTGAAGACTAGAGCACAGATTTCCATATTGAAGAGAAGGATCATTGTAATCATTTGGATGTTGGAATAAAGAGCTTGTTGTTGCAGATTAAGAGTTATTTGTTGTAGTATTTCTTGGAAACATATGCCAAGAGAGGAAAGGACCCTCTCTCTCTAGTATATGTTGCCTAAATGTATTCCTTTTTTTGTGTGATGTTATTTCATTAGTTGTTCACTTCAGTTATTGTTCATTCATTTATACTCTTTCATTTCTGCAAGTGTGGCTTCCCTACAGAGTTAGGCATTGAAGCCTGAGTTTCTTTAGTGATCACAAAACTAGTTGATGCTCTTACTTATCAACCAAAGGAATGTGGTTGATAGTTGAAATATAAGTCCATTTACCTTAGTTAAATTATGTAGCTTTTCATTCAAATTTTGCATTTTAGTGTTAATTTCCTACTCCTGCATATATTTTGTCGGTATCTCACAATATTACGAGCTCCCTGGTTGAAAATTTAATGTAAAACAATTTAAGCAATTGAACTTCCCAACATGTCTAAAAATGGTTCGTAGGTTCACCAATCCATACAATTGTKTTTCTTTCTGATTGGTGTTTGTGTTCCATTTCTCAATTCAATAAACAATGTCATCAAGTCTTGTTTTGAAATTTTGAGGTCTCTAACCTRGTTTTTATCTAGACCCATCCTAAAATTGTCAAACGTTATGGACTTGTAATCATAAATGTGTGTTAACTGGCCTTGGGAATTTTCAATATAAATAACAATGGTATCTAGGGATGTGGCTAGTGATAACCATGAGGGATCTATGGTATTTCTTAAGTCTTGTATAAGGGTTCTTAGAKACATCAACCTTGCATCAATTTCAATGTTTATGTTTCCTAGTTATGGGTCGGGGTTTGGTCTATATTCATGTGGTGATGTTGGGTTTGGGTTTTCTCTAGGATCCATGTTAATTAAGTATGTTTCATTTTAATAAGGGAAAACCATTTTTTTATTTATTTTTATAAAACAAAGAAATTATGAAATAAAAAAACAATCAAATTCAATGAAATACTTACTCGGAACCAATTGATGATCGCATCAACAAATTCCTACAATCTTTTGTCAATCTCTCCTCAAATTTAGCTCCTTAATTTGGTCAAAAAATTCTAAAATGCACAACATGGTTTGTTGGTAACAATGGACTAGTCACGACAGTTTCCAAATTGAACATTGCGGGAACACACGTGCATTTCTAGAAAGCACACATGTTCTTAGGAACATGAACACAATCTTAGGAATACACATGCTTTATTAGGAATGTACACACATTCTTAGGAATGCACACACATTATTAGGAATGTGTGTGCATTCTTAGGAATACATGTGTTCTTAAGAATGCCTAGTTGGAATTGAATTAACAACCTTTTGTGGCAATTTAGGAAACGTTGAGGATGGAAGCTCGTGAATGTGTGCACATTTCTAAGAACATGAGTGTGTTCCTAGGAAGGCCATTTCCAATTTTATGACCATAATCTTTGTGTGAATTCTCTCATGCATTTACAAGTAGCATCTAGCCTTAATCCCATACGTGAAACTAGATATTATTCCCAATTAAAATTTTAACCTCATACCCACGAAATGAATATTCACCAACAATAATAAAATTAAATTAACTTAAACAAAATAATTATTGAACAACCAAATAATTATTTGTATCCCTAGAATGTATCTTTATAAAGAAATAATTATGATATGAAACATAAAAGAGCATATCTTTTCTTTCTTTAAGTGTCTCTTATATTACATTATATATAATATCTACACAATAATATAAACAATGCCACATTTTAATTGATTCTATATATGTTTATTTGTTTTTTCATTTTAGATATACCAAAAAGGATAAACAAGGCACACAAACAACAATTGAAATATCGTTTGTTATAGGAGAAAGAACAAATAGGAATCAAGGAGGACCAACCCCATCTCTAGGTGGATCTCAAAAGCCATTGTAAGTAATGAATATTGTCTCTTGGAATTGTAGGGGCATGTGTATCAATTTCAAGACAGAATAAGTAAAGGATCCTACCAATATATAAAATTCCACTGTCCTCCTAATCCAAGAGAAAAATCAGAGGCTAGGGAATCCATTGAACTATGCAAGAACCAATTTAAAAATAGTGAAGGGAAAGTAGCAAGTTCTAGGGGAGATTTTGGATATCTTCACACAATTTGGGATAATTATATTTTGCAATTAAATTACAACTATCTTACTCAAAATTGGTTGTTAACAAGTCTTTCTCATCTACAAGCTGGTGAGAAATTAGATATTGTGAATGTTTACATGCCTACAGTCTATAATGAAAAAATGGAATGTTGGGATACACTTTCAGAATTAAGAAGTGTAGATTATTGGAACAACAATATAGTGGTTGAACATTTCAATGCTACTTTTAGTAAAAACAAAATAAAGGAACGAGAATTGTTAGGGATCCTCTACGAGAGAGGATTGAATATTTGATCTCACTTTGGGATCTTGTATATGTGAAACCAAGAAAGGGAAGGTATACTTGGATGAACAAAAGAATCATTCTAGGAAACATAGCATCATGGTTGAATCTATTCCTAGTAAAAATTTATTTCCTTGAAAACAATTTATTCAATATATTTAAAAATTATTTAATGGGTTTCTTCATATCACAAACCCATTTCTCTGTTGATCAAGGAAAATCATGACTATGGTCCTATTCTGTATAGGTTTAATCCTTTGTAGCTCTAGGATAAATCCACTTTTGATATAATCTCCAAAGCATGGAGAAAATGGGTGGTTGTCTCTCTTGTTGTTTTTTGGAGCATGAGCTCAAAGAAATCAAATTTTATCTTAAGGAATGGGCCAAACACACTTACTCTCCACTTGAACATGAAGTAAAGGAATACAATGAGAATCTGGGTTTGATCCAATAYAGAGTAGAATTAGATAAAATAACCAAATATTTGATAATACATGAAAATGAAGYTTTCAAAAAATATCACAAGGCTCTTAGATTAGAAGAGGATAAGTGGCGATGAAAGTCACATAATTTATGGTTGAGTGCACATGRCATAAATACTACGTTTTTTCACAAGAAAGTGAGAACGATACCATGGAAAAATAATGTCAAGGAAATAAACAGAGAGGATGGATTGATTCTAAATTATTTTAAAGAAATTAACACGGTAGCACATTCCCACCTTGAGTATTCGTATACATAAAAATACAAAGTTGATTCAGATGAAACAATGATAATGTTGGAAAACATACCCTCTTTAATCACTCAAAGTGAGAATGAAAGTGTTATACAAGAAATCATAGAGGAAGAAATATTGAAGGAAATATGGGATCTTTCCCCTAATAAAGCCCCTAGACTATTTGGATTTACAATCCACTTTTTGTTTGGGAATTAGGTGGAACATGACATGAAACAAAGAACATGGTACTATAGATAATCGAAGAGGAACGCAAATTTTTGAAGATAAAGGGTGGTGTATAAAGAAATTGTTACAACACTTAAGCAAGGCATAATTTGATCAGAACATCACAATGC
>JASDQU011444758.1:0-14995 GCA_032191745.1 Picea mariana
TGTGATTGGGTCCTTGCCATCAAAATTCCTCATGTCAATCTTAGGAACGTGGTTGGTCTTCAAACCAAAGTTGGAGTTTCTCCATTCTTGATTCACCTTCCTTGTGTCCACATCATGAATTTCATGGGATGCATTTTCACTTTCAGGTGTCTTCCTTGTTATGAAATTTTTCAATACTTCCATGATCTCCCCTTTTAAACCATCTATCTTAGTATCCAACTTAGCTTCCATTGAATCCATCTTAGTATCTAACTTAGCTTCCATTGAATCCATCAACTTAGCTTCCATTGAATCCATCTTAGTATCCAACTTAGCTTCCATTGAATCCATCTTATTTTTTAGTTCATTTATGTCCCTACGCATTTCTTCACCTTCATCAAGAGTCCAAGTAGGATTTTCTACAGGCTTATTTGGTGTAGAAGTTCCCTTTTTGGGTGGCATGTTGGCCAAGTATCTCTTTTGAACCTTGATTTTGAGGTGATTCTGCTAGACAATATTTCTTCAGTTATATCTCCCAATTTTTGGCCCTTCTGGGTATGAAACTTTCTCTTATGTAATTCTCTGATGTTTTTTCTCTACAATGCCACAGGTCTGATCAAAATTGGATGTGCCAAGTGGAATTTATGGTAACTTCCCCACAACTTGACGATTTTTGGCCTTTCGAGGAGATCTCACTTGTATAGTGTGCCTCGCACAAAATAATTGATATAAAATTATGAAACTCGCACCCAAAATACTACAGACTATCCACGATCCAATGTAACCAGTCCCACACAATTTGGATACTCTAGGAAGAAGTTATGATTTTTTTACCTAGAACACCTTCTTGAGATTAGTCAATAGGACTAGTCAGATACCCTATCTTACACAGGGTTAATCTACAAATTTAAGCTGACCCAAAAGATGAAAATTTTATCACAAATACATTACTAATTTCTATAAATGGCCTCCAAAGTTCAGGGTCTGAAACATTACATAAAAATTTTTATAGTGAAAATTCCACAATGACTCATTTCAGGATGATTCCAGAACCCTATCTTGTACATGCTGTATCTCCGAAAGTATAAGGCCTTAGAAGCTAAATTTTGAATCCAATGTACCTTGTTCTGTCTTCTAAATATCCTCAAAGCCATTCCTTATGAAACATTGTAGAAAAAAAGTGATAGTGAAAATGCCTCGGTGTCTTAGATTTAGCAGCGAAACCCCAAGACCTTGAGCTCTGATACCATATGTTAAGAACCAAACATCAATATAGAATAGAAAAACCTTAGGAAAAGTACTCAATGCCTTGAAAAAGAGATAATTTCAGATAATAAGCCTCTTTGAGGGGGCAAACTCCTTTACCCCACTTAAATGTTCAAGTACAAGATGATTCAAAATGAAAATGTCTCCTTGGTATATATAGGAGACTAGGAGGTATAATTACAACTAATGGCCTAAATCCGACATAAATAAAATAAAATTACTAATCTAATATGCCCCAATTAAGGGGTAAGCCGACATAAATAAAATAATATTACTAATCTAATATGCCCCAATTAAGGGGTAATGAGCCAATATTAGGGCTTAACATGTTTTCAGACAGAAGGCAGAGTATGATGGTTGGCATGTTTAATAGGCAGAGTATTCTTGTCATTGATGGCAAGATCAAATTATTCCTATGGAAAGATCAGATTATTCCTGTCATTGATGGCATCGATGGAAAAACAGGATCAAAAGTAATTTCAGGAAGACCAGCAGCACAACTCACATAGAGTTGATAAGTTCAGGACAACAATGATCGAATGACAATATCAAAGTATTGGTCAAGCTCCATTTCGAAGTTTTGGCTATCGAGATTTCGGATATCGGGAGATGGAAATGTCAAGGTTATTTACAACAGGAGTCCCAAAATCACGAAATGTGAAATGCCGATATGATTGGTCAAACTCCTTTTCGGAGTTTTGGCTATCGGGATTTCGGATATCGGGAGATGGAAATGTCAAGGTTCTTTACAATAGGAGTCCCGAAATCATGAAATGCGAAACGTTGAAATCTCGTCAACCGTCCATCTCAGGGGGTTATGTGAGCCATCTGATCACTTCGGATTTTCAGAAATTGGGAGATGGAGATGTCAAGAACTCCTACTATAGGAGTCCCAAAGTCGTGAACCCTGAAATCGCGATATGCGAAATCGCAAAGAGATCTAGACCGTCGAATCATATAGAGTGTGGACTGTTGATCTGACTCCCTTTCGAAGTTTCGGAAATCGGGAGATGGAGATGTCAAGAACTCCTACCATAGGAGTCCCAAAGTCGCGAACCCCGAAATCGCGATATGCAAAATCGCGAAGAGATCTGGACCGTCGAATCATCTAGAGTGTGGACCATTGATTCGACTCCATTTTGGAGCTTCGGATATCAAGACATGGAGTGTCAAGAAACTCTACCATAGGAATGCCGAAATCCCGAAATGCCAAAATGTGACACACGTTTTGGCTCAACCTATGGTCACAGCCATTGGTCACATCAACGGAAGATGAAGGAAGGAGCTAGTTTTGACAAGCTCCATTTCAGAGTTTTGGGGACCAGGACATGGAGAGTAACAAAATCTTTACCACAGGGATCCTGAAATGCCGAAGTGCGAAATGGAAAAATAAACGCAAGATTCTTTGAATTCAATCCAACGGTGCAGGTGAAGTTGAATAAGATCGTAGGGCTACTATTGCACTTCTCAGTGTAACAACTAGAGACAAATGATGGTCTCGACTAGAGGACTCTAAGAGGACTCATTATTATCGCCAGAGGAGATAAAGAGTCTCAAGGCATCTTCCAGTGGAATGAGTACTATTGATACAGACGATTGATAGATGGAAGAGGATTGAAGTCTGTAACTGAAGCAGAAAGTATAAGCTCGACTATGCCAGAGAAGACGAAGAGTCTCGACTGCCAAACAGGCTGAGGAATATCAGCATGACATCCAACGATGTTGAACACGTGGGCAAACCGCCAGAGAAGCTAAAGGGTTACCATGATGATCAGACAGAGCACTCGATATGTGGAAGAGATTAACGCGATGTGAGTAGGCTGAGGCATGGTGTACAGGGCATGCACAAGGTGCACAAAAGCAATAAGGACACGATACAAAAAAGTGATGATGTGGTTGTTGTTGTCAAGCATGATTCAAATGTGAGCAAGGAGGCAGAGTGCAGCAGCAGAAATGCACAGAAGAGGAATGGTGCATTGAAGGGACATGGCACATAGAGCATAAAATGCATAAGAATAGAAAGTGAAAGGGGTGTGCAGAAGATACTGATGCAGACAGAGAAGAGCAGTGTAACAGAACAACGACAAGGCTGATAAGCTATTGAAGAACTTTATATCGATGTAATAAGTTTTAGTAACAAAGAATTTAGATTTCAGGGTGGTTGGGAGGTGCTAGGGAGGACTAGTGTCCTCAGCGGTTCAAGTGGGTGCTTGAACATAGGGAGTTGGTGCTTCCTTCTAGTCGGTTCTAGAGAAACCAGGGAGTTGGTTCTTCCTTCTAGTTGGTGCTAGAGAAACCAGGGAGTTGGTGCTTCCTTCTAGTTGGTGCCAGAGAAAATAGAGAGTTGGTGCTCTCAGCAAGTTGCAGCTTGCAAAAATAGAGGTTGTAGCCTCACAATGAGTAGGTTCTCATATGTATGATAATGTAAAGAATGTAAAAATTACTTATCAAATAAAGAAGAAGAGGTTTTTACCCTGTATGGGTTTCCTCAAGAAAATTTGTCTCTGTGTATCTCATATGTGTGATTGATGCTAAATGTGCTATTTCTTATTTCCCTGCATCAATGTGATTGTCATTGAGTGCTTTGTAAAGAATTAAAAATAAGTATAATTGTTCAAGCTCGGTAAACAACTGATTCACCACCCCCCCCTCTCAGTTGTCCAATAATATGTTGTGTATCTTCGTGTAGAATTTGTCTTTTATTGTGTCGATGGAGGTTCGATCATCAATAGATTTTCTGTTATATAGTCTTCAATAATTATTTCAAACCACTCGTACAAGTTCATTAGAGATCTGTTTGTATGATTGAGGGCTAATTTTTCATCGGGAGTCAATTTACATATTATGGTATTTGTTGATGTATTCGAATAAGGATTATGGGATAACTTCTAGAAATATTTCACAAATATCCGAGAAAAACTGTGATTGTGCTTCTGCTAGCATGAGGTTTTTCCTTCTTGCATAATTCTTAATTTAATTCTCAAATTTTCACTCTCACCATTCATGTTTTTCTTATAAAGTTATCATCTATGGGATCTTCTTCATGCCCAGGTTCAGAACTACCGACAATGGAACCAATTTTGTAATCTCAAGAAAAGTACAGGATTGTTCCGAGTAGTTCATTACATATTCAAACATAGAATCTCATACACATACATATATAAATTTACATACACAAAGTAGTGGAAGTGAAAAGAACAACACTTTATTATATACTGATGAGTCAATACAACACAACATAGGCACTTTCTATGTTACATGATTATTTATTTATACTTACATATTCAATTACCAGGAAGTTGTAACTACTTAACTTCCTGGGTTGGTTGGTTAGTTGGGACTTCGACCGAATTATACTTTTGACTTCAACAATCTACTGACTAATTCTTAGTCAAATATTGGGTCTAGTTGACATAGTCGACTAGCCCTTACAACACTAATAAGAGAGACATTTAAAACGCTTTAAGGTTTCCTCCAATGTACTTGGGTCATCATATTGTATCTTATCTCTACAAAAGGATGACAACCTCTTTAGGTACATTTTAATCTTCACCTATTCATGCCTGATAAAAGGCACATATTTCAGTAGCTCTAAAAATATCCTTTCATACTCGTCTATGGTCATGCTCCCAAGCTTGAGTTCAAAGAACTCCTTCATTTTCCTATCAGAGTAGTGCTTGGTTAAATATTTCTTTTCAAATTTCTGCTTGAATTCCTTCCAATTAACCTTGTTCTCAACAATGTGTTTCGCATGCACAAACTGATCCCAACATATTGATGTTTTCCCCTTAAGTTAATAGATGGAAAATTTTCCTTCTTCCTTTGAGGATTAATTATGTAGCTGGAATTATTTCCTTATACCCAGTAGCTATGTCTCTTCATCCTCATATATCTTATTGTAAAGTCCCTAGCCTCCTAGGCTGGGCCATGTCACTACAATCCTCAAATTATGTCTCTATAATAATATTTGTAGCAACACAATCTCACTATTGGACCATGCTACTTCAAAAATCCTAGTGCGTGGATACTACTTATAACGCTACCTATTAGAAGTAGACCAAAATAACTGCAAAAAACCTTAAGGTACTGCACTCAAACCCATGTTGGGTCTCACTCTATGAGCATATTTTTTTAATAAAATTATAGAAATGGAATAAATGTTACAAACCTACTGTTCACTTATCCCTTCAGAACACATATATATTGTTGTGTGTGAAAACACCCTCCACACATAATACTAATGCACACACAATCAATCTGATATTGCACGTAGATTCTATGACCTGTGTTCACGCAGACTACTTCACTGCATGCTCAAAGATTCATACCTTTCCTTGGTATCTTATAACCATACCACATAGTTTAACTTAACATGAATACTGAATAATTTCCATACTTCTCATGTGCAACAATATTATACAGATTAGCAATAAATTTATCTAAGACAAAACACTTATAACTATCAAGCCCACATATGCCGCAACATACAAGAAAAGGAAATCATCTCTCTCTCTTTCTACACACACACACACACACACACACACACACACACACACACACACACACATGTGTGTGTGTGTGTGTGTGTGTGTGTGTGTGTGTATGCAATAAAATTACATAGAATTAACCATAATATTTAGATGCAATTTCATAGAGGAAGATAAACCCAATTAAAATATGAACATTAGAGCACACAATAATTAAACAAGCTTGTGAGGGACACTCATCTTTTATGAAAAATCACCAACTGCGTACATGACTCAGATGTTCCTCCCATCCATAGAATTTTTCACTCATAGTGTTTCAACAATGGGTCATCCCCGAGACGGGGCTAAAAATCCACAAGAAAAAGGGTTCATATTGCTAGACTATGATCTGATATTTGATAAGAAACCTAGTCCAAGGTGCCAATTGCAGCAACTAACTTATAGTTTCTCATTCCCCATATGCCTATCCCACCCCCAGGAGGTGTGCCCCTTATCTTGTGAATAGTCCTTTTACTAGCCCTATTCCCTTTCGAGGCTTCAACAAAAGGCCAGACAAAACATAGCAGAGCCCTATATCTAAGGCCCAGTGTGTTATCCCCAATTTCTAGGGATAACTAGGAGATCATGTTTTGAGGCCCATAGGTCCTAGACATGGAGTACCAAGAGTAGGATTGACCTGAGCATGGCCCTAGAGGGCCCATATTTCTTCTTCTTCATTAGACTTGTCCTGTCAGTAGCAACAACATCCATCACCTTTGGCTTGGACTTGTATCAGAAAAGACTCTTGCTCCATGAGGTAATTAGTCCAGGTATCATGGTATGTGTCATATTTGATCATTATAACTTTTAGATGTATGCATCAGATTCCTTTCATTTCTGATGACTGCTTGGATATTACACTAACCCACTTGACCATGGTTGGGGGGATTGACAGGGTACCCTAGCAAGCTTGTACCCATGGGTTTTGGTTAGCCACCAGGGGGGATCTTGAAGAGCCATCATCCACTCCCATCATATTATCATTCTTACATCTTATCTCCCACTCATCTATCCCACTCCCCTGGTCCGGACATTAGGATGACCTTTTGTGGGGTTACACCTTATCTTGTGGGAAGAAAGGGCTAAAGGCCCAGGAGGTAAAAGCAGTTGGTAAG
Organism: Picea mariana; assembly: GCA_032191745.1. Classification (NCBI taxonomy): domain Eukaryota; kingdom Viridiplantae; phylum Streptophyta; class Pinopsida; order Pinales; family Pinaceae; genus Picea; species Picea mariana. The sequence goes on from JASDQU011444758.1 coordinate 6,887, forward strand.
AGATAAAAGCCATAAAAAATAAAACCTAGGGATGCCTCACCTAGGGATCCCCGAGAAGGCAATAAAAAGCCTCTCAATAAGAAACAAGAGGGACCCGAAGAAAAATAACAAAACAAGACCTAGCCAAGAGGATGGGGGGTCTCATCATGAGCCAACCCATTATGCTCATGGGTGCCTAGCAGTATGACATTGTCATTATCTGGTTACCACGCCAGGGCAGTGACCTTTGGTTGCATGGCCAAGGGAAACGGGGTCTCATCACGAGCCATCGTTATCATCTCTACAAAAGTACTTGTGGGTAACACTGTCAGCTCTGGTCACCACGCCAAGGAAGTGTCCTCTAGTTAGACCTTGAAACAAAAAAAAAAGATAATAAAGAAAAGAAATAATAAAGGCAAATAAAGGGCTTGGAAAACATTGCATCCATGACAGGTACAACTTGCCTCCTACAAAGGCACCCACAGATAATGTTCACCCCTGTCTTTCACTATGTCTGGACATCCTTTGACCATACCACCTCGTATTACATGGCTTGGATGATATCCTTTGGAAACTTTCCTTCTCTTATGGATGTTGACCCAATAGGGTGTTTTGTCTTTCTCTTCAGCTTTGTATAGTAGGTCATTGTAATGTCTTTGATCTATTAGATGATATGCTAGGGGTTTTATGCATGCATTTGATAAAATTAATGATGAAATATGATTGACATTGCTATGATCCCTAGGACTAATGAGCCCATGGAGGGCGAAGTTTTTGATGTGCAGGACCATGCCTGAGGGACAGGTACCAAGTGAAATGGTACACGTGGGGAGATGATTAGTTCGGACCTCCATGGGGTTGAAGAGCCCATCAGATGGTTGTTGGGACCTCATCAGGGGTAGAGACAGGACGATGATTGATCAAGCCTTTGCACGAGAGAAGAAAAAGTATATTTTCATCTAGGATGCCTTGGCTGAGCCCAACCCTAGGGGGTTGACCCACTGTAGATGAAACGTGACACTCTGATGGCCGAGGGCATCATCTAGGAGCCCTTGACATCACCTCCAATGTATGGTTCCTTGACAGAGCATTTTTGCACATGTGGCAGAGTTTGGAGGCCCTGAGAGGGCCAACGTTTGTCATCCAGTGCTATAATTTTCCCTAAAAAGGGCCAACGTCTCCCTCAAAGGGGCTAGTCATCCTGCTCATTGCTCATTTAGGGTTTTCTTTTAGCAGTTTAATGTAAAACAATATGATTTTTAGTTGTTAGCCTTTTCGGCTATTTTAACGACCTAATTTTAATTAAAGGTCAAGAGATGATATAAATTGAGGATGTTTTCCCTCATTTTGACAGAACACAATTCAGCTAGTCGTCCTGCTCATTGCTCATTTAGGGTTTTCTTTTAGCAGTTTAATGTAAAACAGTATGATTTTTAGTTGTTAGCCTTGTTGGCTATTTTAATGACCTAATTTTAATTAAAGGTCAAGAGATGATATAAATTGAGGATGTTTTCCCTCATTTTGACAGAACACAATTCACTCACACTTGTGAGGTCTGATTTTTGCGCCCTCCTAGGGTATTTTTGTTGTCTAAGTGAGGTGCACTTGCTATTGGAAGGATATTTTTGGCATCTTATGGAATTTCTCTCAAGGAAGGTTTACAACTAGGGTTTTCATGTGCTTTCTTCATGATATGTAAGTGATTTTCTTGCAAAACTTCTTAATTGAATGGTTGTAGGTCTAATTTCTTGAATTTGCTTATTAATTTGTTGATTTCAAACCCTAGGTAACAAGCACACAAGTAGGTCATTGTTACATGTCCCCTTAGAGATAGATTTTTTAGCCATTGAAGAAGAGGGATTGAGCCTAGCCTTTGCTACACTCATCCCCTTAAGCTAGTGTTGAAGTTTATAGGTTGAAAGAGGGTGACGTCCTAGGCCTAGGTTATCTACACCTAGGGCCATCATCTTCTAGGGTTTGAAATCCTTGTCCTTACAACACTTTCTCCCTTAGACTTATCATTTATGCTATCCATTTTGCCAAGTTGACCTAAAGAAGGAGGAAAGAGCATGAGGCCTTGATTAAGAAACTTCAGAGTGAGCCTCTTTCCCCTAGGGTTTTGATTCTAGGGACCTGCCTTTGCAACACCTTAGAACCCTTCCCTCTAGTCTTTAAGCCTTCATCTTTTCAAGACCTTGTGCCCTTATCTTGTTTGACTCCATATACCCTAAGGCACTAATCTCTAGCCTCCAACGTTGAAGTCTTAGTGTACAAAACCACTCTCAAAACTATAAATTTTGAAACCCTAACTAACAAACTAACTTAATTAGGGCCGACCTCACAGTTGGTTATCTCATCTTGACACAACAAAAGTTGAATATAAGCAATTGAATGATGATTTGAAGCATTTATTGGTGAAATTGTTGATTGGATACATTATTAGCTTAATCATCTTGATAGACATTGATAAATTGATTCTCTTTCATGGCTAATTGACAAAACGTTGACTTCATTTGTATCTATTGCTTTACATTGCTTATTAAATAGCATATAGTTATTGAAGTACTAACCTTTTGAGTTATAGCCTGCATATATATATTGTATTGTTGTTGTCTTGTTCCGGGCAAGTGTTTTCAATTGGGAATACACTTCATTATTGGATGTTTAGCTGGACTATCTGACCTAGGTGGTAACCTGTGAGGAGGAAAATTTAACCTTGCTTTATACCTTAGCCTCTTCAAAGCCCCAGGTTGTCGGGAATGTCTCCCCTAGAATAACCTTCCTAAATAGAAAGAACCTCCCCATTGAGGTTACATTGGTTGGGGAAGGTTCCTGTTACGCTAGTTTGATCTCTATCCTTTAGCCTTTGACCTAAACTACAAATTGAGTGATAACATTTGGTGCCGCAGCCAGGGAACACTGAGTCAATCTTCCTCAATGATAAATCTTTTGGTAAGCCTTGCCTCAAGGACCTTTCTCTTACAATCTTACCTGGCGACTCCACTAGACTTTATTCCCCTATTCTTTGATAGTTTCAAGTAAATTATCTGGCGACTCCATCAATGACGACCCATAGTGGGAGACAATATTCAAATCCCTCTACTGTGGCCACCATCACTCTAACAAACTCTGGGCCTCCAGTTAATCCTAATCCTAATGGTCTCACTCAGAGAGTTTCAACTGTTTCGACTTTAGCAACATCCAAGGGGGGCTGCATGACCTACCCAAAGATGAAAAATCTTGGCTACCTTTCTTCTCAGGAAAGGGAACCCCTGTAAACTCATATTGGACCCATTTCTACGATAGTGTTGATTTTCATTTGGCTAGTCAAGATCACCCAGATGTTTTCATGAGGCTCTTTGCAAGTTCCCTTATAGGAGATGCTAAAGTTTGGTTTGATGGGTGTCCTAAGGGAAGCATAAAAAAACCTGAAGAACTACAAAAAGCCTTTAAAATAAGGTGTTGTGATAATGAACGTTCACAAGATTCCTTTTCCCAATACTTTAACATTTGCAAAGGACCCCATGAGAGTATCAAAGATTTCAGTGATAGATTCAACCTTCTCCTCAAAAAGGTCTGGTCAAAGGTGGGCTCAGAACAAGCCATCATCGATCACTTCTTGTCTTCCTTAGAAGGAACCCTGCAATTCAATGTTAAGGACCGATCACCAACAACTTAAGAAGAAGCATAAGACCTAGCCTTCCGAATTGAAATAAATCTTGATTTTGATGATTACATTCACCAAAGGATCCTTGCACAAAATTGCGAACTATGGGATCCTGGTAATGAACCTATGGTGAAACCTGAATCTCCAAGGATCCTCCAGGTCAAAATCGCTCCCACCAAAAGGAAATGGAGCCTTTCTCATGAAAGTGTTGTTCCTTCTCAAGAATCCCCTTCGAAAAGGGCCCATCTGGAGGATGAAGTTGAGGTTGTCTCACCCAAAAAAGTTGAACCAAATCTTCCTGAAGACTTCTCTCTTTTTATTCATCAGGTGGGACACCCTGTTTCCAGAGTTTGTGAGTTCACACCTTTTTATGTCTCCCTCTGAGTCAAATATTTTCTCCTTCGCAACTGTCTCCTGCACCCAAGTGCCACAACCAACATAATGACAAAAGAAGTTATGCATCAATTAGGTATGAAAATCTCAAGAGCAAAAACCAGAGATAATTTTGGAAAAGGAATCATTAACAACCTTGAGGTGGAATTTGACTCCTGCCCTAGTGCTCCTTTCTTGATAAATGTGGTCATCATAGATGATGTAAATAATTTCAAGATCATTTTTCGCAAGGACCTCATTGAACACTTGAATGGAAGCATTTACAAGAAGCAATCCAAAGCCACTATCCCTCATCCCGAAGGGGTATTTTTCATTGTTTATAATGAGCCTTTCATTGGCTCACCAGTTGAGACCACCGATGAGGTAGGTGACCAACTTTTATGCATCAATAGTAGTCTTAATGATTGGTTCATTCAAGAAGGGAAGTTGGATATGGACACTGTTGAAGAGACAGAAGGAATCTGGACCTTGGAGTTTGATGGGTCACACTCAAGCTTTGGATCAGGTGCTGGAGTAGTTTTAACAGCTCCCTCATGTGAGATATTTTATCACTCATACAGGCTGGAATTCCGTTGCACCAACAATGTGGCTGAGTATGAAGCTTTGATTCTGGGACTCAATCTAACAATTGAAAAAGGTGTTACAATCTTGGAAGTGAAGGGGGACTCAGACCTCATTGTGTCACAAGTTTTGATGATATTTGCCACTAAAAATGAGAAGTTGAAAAAGCATCGAGATGTAGCTCAAACCCTTTCAAAATCCTTCAGGAAAGTATCAATTGAAGTCGTTCCTCAAGAAGAAAACCATGTGGATGATGCTTTGGCTATCTTATCCTCTACTTTACAACCTTGTGAAGGACCTTTTCACGACCTATGCAAGATGGAGGTTCTTTTTTAACCCTCTGTTCCCGACAATTTGGAGCATTGGTAGGTGTTTGAGGATGATGATCAAATTATCAGATTCATGGAAAATAGCAAAGAATTTACTGATTTGCAAGTTGCTTTCCTGGCCGACTCTATGGACTTAGAAGTCATCAACTTGCAAAACAATACCATACCAAAGGGTTGTATTCCTCTAGAAAACCTTTTTGACAGACATGATGTTTTCAAAGGAAAGAGAACCAATAAGCAAGCTGAGGAAGCCCTGGAATTCAATATCGATACAGAGATGGACCCAAGGATTGTCAAGATAGGAAAGGGGACCACCAAGAAAGAGAGGAAGGAAATACAAGCACTCATCAGAGAATTTAGAGACACCTTTGCTTCGAACTATGATGATTTAAAGGCCTATAGGGGGGATGTCATCCAGTACACCATACCTTTGGTGGAAGAAGCCAAGCCATTCCGACAAAATCTAAGGCATATCAAACCGAAGTTGGCAAGCCAGATACAAAAGGAACTCCAAAAGATGGTTGGCGCTGTTATCATATCCCCTATAAGGTACTCTTCTTGGATGTCGAACTTGGTAGTTGTTCGAAAGAAAAATGGTGATATCCACCTGTGTGTTGATTTCCGCAACCTTAACCAGTTGTCTTTGAAGGATAATTATCCCCTCCCAAACATGGAAAATTTTCTTCAACGGTTCACAGGGGCAGGGATGATGTCTACGCTAGATGGGTTCTCAGGGTACAACCAAGTCTTACTCAAAAGGTAGGACCAACTCAAAACTGCATTCACTACACCTTGGGGAACTTTTATGTACTTGAGAATGTTGTTTGGTCTTATGAACGTAGGTGCCACTTTTTTAGAGAGAAATGGACTTTTCCTTCAGAGACCTTATACAAAATATCATAGAAATTTACTAAGATGACCTCACAGTTGTGTCCAAGGATAGGAAAGACCATCTCTCCCACCTTAGGATTGTTTTTGAGTGATGCAAAAAGTATGGTATCTCACTGAATCCTAAGAAGTTTGTTTTTGGGATTGTTGAAGGAAAACTATTGGGACACATGGTCTCACCAGGAGGAGTCTCCATTGATTCTGAAAGAGTCCAATCAATAAAGGATGTTCGCCCTCCGACCAACAAGAAATCCCTGCAATCTTTTCTTGGAAAAATCAACTTCATCCGCAGATTTGTGCCAAATTTTGCTGAAAGGATAAAACCGTTAAGCGCTTTACTGAAAAAGGATGTTGCTTTCAGGTGGGGATATGAGACCAACAAATATTTTGAAGATATCAAAAACACTATATCCCAAGCCCCCGTTTTGATTATTCCTAATTTTTTGCGATATTACATAATATTTTCGTTTGCATCTCAGGATACTATTGCAGGTGTCCTAATGCAGAAGGATGCTGATAACTATGAACATCCCATAGCCTTTATGAGAAAAGTCCTAAGAGAATTAGAGTTAAAATACTCCATCATAGAGAAACAAGCCTATGCCTTAGTCAAATCCCTCAAACACTTCAGGAACTACATCGGTTACAATAAAATCAAGGCTTATGTCCTGTACCCAGCTGTGAAAGATGTTTTATCACAACAAGACTGCATGGCTACTCGAGGAAAGTGGGTTTCCAAAATCCAGGAGTATGACTTAGATATAAAACCCACCAATATAATAAAGGGACAAGGTTTGTCCCAAATGTTGACTGAAAGTAATCAGGAAGCCATACATATGGGTGAGAATGAGCAAGTAAATGTAATGATTAGTGAACTAGAACATGACGAGTGGTATTCCGATATCGTTTATTATCTAAAGAACTTGTATTGCCCTGATTGTTTGGTGGATTACAAGAGAAGGGATTTGAGATTGAAGGCTATGAAATACTGCTTGACTGAGGATGGACTTGGATGGAAGAATCCTAATGGCGTTATACTTCGATGTGTGAACAAGGAAGAGGCAAAGAAGATATTGGAAGAATTGCATTCTGGGCATTGTGGTGGACACTTTGCTACTCGTACTACTGCTCCTAAAATCTTGAGGGCCGGTTATTATTGGCCAACACTCTTTTTAGATACTTATCAACACGTTAGATATTTCCAACCTTGCCAGTACTTCTCCGGCAAACCAAAACTCCCAGCACAACCCTTGAAACCGGTGGTAGTAGAGGCACCCTTTCAACAATGGGGTTTGGATTTTGTTGGTGAATTCAAAGACAATTAAAGTAATGGCTATCGGTGGATCCTAACAGCTACAGAATATTTCACTAGATGGGTTGAATCAATTCCTACAAAAAAGGCCACCGAAGAAGTAGTCATGAACTTCTTGGAAGATCGGATCATAACTAGGTTCGGTGCCCCTTCCAAGATCACTATAGATAATGCCAAAGCTTTTAGCTCCTATGCTCTGGTAGAATTTTGTTTCAAATATGGAATTACCCTGTCCCATTCCTCAAACTACTACCCACAAGGAAACGGATTGGCAGAATCAACCAACAAGAACCTCATGAATATTTTAAAAAGGGTTGTCGGAGAAAACAAGAAGTCATGGGATAGCAAAATAAAATATGCGGTATGGGCAGATTGAATAATGACAAAAACTTCCACAGGGAAAGCTCCTTTTGAGCTAGTGTATGGACTTGAAGAAAAACTTCCTATGAACCTCCAAATCCATATCCTTTGGTTTTCTCAACAATACACCATAGATGCAGAAGCAATCCAAGGAAGGATCAATCAACTGATAGAACTAGATGAGACACGGAGAGGTGCCTTGGGTCAAATGACGAGAAACCAAGAAAAGATAAAGAACACCTTTGATCACAAAGACAAGGAAAGAAATTTCTCCAAAGGAGATCTTGTCTTGCTGTGGGATAAAAGAAAAGAGAAACCTAGCATGCACAAAAAATTTGACAGCCTATGGGGAGGCCCTTATAAGATCGAGAGTTGTGCAGGTATAAATTCTTTCAACCTGGAGACCATGGAAGGACAGGTTCTGAAACTGCCAGTAAATGCTTTACATATCAAGCGTTTCTACCATCCAGACACATGACTCCACAGGTAAGTATAGGTAGGTAGGCATTCTTCCATGTATTATACCATTTGCATTTCATATTAGTTTGTTTCCTCACTTCCATATTGATTGTTTTATTTCACTCATATATATATATATATATATATATATATATATATAT
>JASDQU011444760.1:3719-23164 GCA_032191745.1 Picea mariana
CGGTTCAGATCTGTCTTCCTTGCGCACTCTCCTCCTGAGCTTTTTTGGCTTTTTGACTTAGAATATTTTCTAAGTCTCGAAGGTCTCGACCTTCGACTCTTCCTCTTGCGAGCTCGGTTCCTTTGGGTCTCGTCTACGTTATAGAAACACTGTCCCTTCTGAGCTTCGTCCTCTTGGAGATTTACTCCTGCGCACACCTTGCGTTCGAGGATCTCGAATAACTCAGATTCGAGAAGTTTTCTTGAAAAGAAAACTCCTTACGCCCATCTGGCGTTCTCCTGCTCGATGCACACCTTGCAGAGCCTACAAAGTATTCAACAACCCTGTGAGTGTCTTCTCTTCGACACTTCTCTTTTCTCAGAACTCGAAAGAGTTCCTTCTGTGCACACTTGCACACGCTCAATGCCCACCTGGCAGAGCTTTACAAAACCTTCAATAATTCTGTTTCTTCTCTGTGCCTTCCTTCGCACAGTTCCTCCTCCAGAGTATTCAGTAACTCTGAGGCTTCCTTTGAGTCTGTGAATCCTCCTGGTGTGCCCTCTTGGCACGTTCTTTCTGACTCCTCAGAGTTCAGATGCACACTCCTTGCGCTGGCCTCAAAACTTCTCATGTTCCATTGTGCACTCCTTGCACAGCCCAAAGAACCCAGATGGATATCACAACTTAATCAGATAGACAAATTCTATCTATCCCTGCAGATGAAAATCTAACATACATCTACAACATTCATTCATGAAGCATAAATACATGAACAACCATATGCAGGAAAATCTTCTTTTCTATTAATCCTTGTGTCTCTATACATATGATTTACAAAGGCTGCACTGTAACAAGTCTCAGCTCTCTCTCGAGACCTCTCTGCTCTGGTCTCTCCTCCTAACTCTCTACTCTAATTTCTCTTTTCAAAATGAGGGCTCCCAAGAGCTTATCTTCAACCTCACTGTCTCTGAGCTATCGCTATCACAGAGTGGCTCCTATGGCTACATTTACATAAATGGGTGTCTAGTCCTGACTAGTCTTGGGCTTGCTGTAGGCAACCATTAAATGAAACCTCAACCACTATCTGTACAAAGGCGTGGTCTGGCATTAAAAGTCTTACAACATTTATTGAAATTACGAATTTCAAAATTGAGAGGGCTGCGCCTCTCCCTTTCTTCATTAAATGCGTGCTGGCTACCTGGCACGCTGCTGGCATGGAGCAATGCTCCTGCATCATACTCCTCAGTTGGAAAAATCATGAGCTCCTCTTCTCCAGTGTTGAAATCCACCTTGATCCCAAACTTTCCCTTGGAGCTGTCCTTTGGCTCCTCTCTAGCTATGCTGCTGTTGCTTCTTCTTCCCTGCTGCTCTTGCAGGATCCCTTCTGCTCAACTTCTCGTTGCTGGGAGTCTCTGTTGCTGAACTCAACAACAGCCTTTTGATTTCTTCAATTACCTCATCCAGCTGCTCCAGTGGCTGGCTCTTTGTATGCAGTCTTCTCTGCCGCACTTCTGTCTTCTCAATGGGTAGATTTGCTCGATCTCCCCTGCTATCTTTATCTCTCTTTGTGGCACAAAGTGGCCACTCTGCTGCAGACTCCAGCTCTGCAGTCTCATTACTGAGCTGTTGCTCAGCTTCTTCCTGTGGCAGTTCTGCTGCTGCCATTTCTCCTCCTGGCATACTTCCAGCTTCTTCCAGCTTCTCCTGGGGTTGGTATGCTCCACTACCTTCTTCCAACTTAGTCTGTTGGATGTGCAAGCTTTGCACCATCACCCTGTTTTCCAGGGCTTCCAATTCTTGATACAGATCAACAAAGTCCGTGCTGTCTGCTTCTTCTTCTGCTGCAGGCTCCGGTGCTGCAGTCATCTCTGTTTTAGCTTCCTGGCTGAAAATTTTGAGCCATTCCTTTGAATGCTCCTCCTTTTCTCCATGAGAAAACATCAGTGTCTGCTCCACTTCTTCCTCCATGACAGTTTCTGCTGGCTGTCCTCCTGCTGTTGCTGCATCTGCAACACATGCTCTGGCCTCAACTGGGTTGCTTGGTAGGAACACCTCTATTCCTCCAATGATCAGAATTCTCTTCTGATTCTCTCATGTCAACACTCCTTGCTGATCCGAACTCTCCTCTAAGTTCATGAGACTTTTAGACAATCTCACCTCTTTCCCCTTGCCCACCTGGCAATTTGGGAATTTTCTGCTGCCCACCTGGCAGTCTATGAGATCGTTTGATCCCATCTCATTGCCCACTTGGCAATCTGAACTTTCACCACTGCCCCCTTGGCAGTACACGAGACCTACCACTGATCTCTTTTCATTGCCCACCTGGCAACTTGAAAGTTCACCTCTGCCCACCTGGCAGTTTATGAGATCAATCGATCCCATCTCTATCAACACTCCTTGCTGACCGGAACTCATCCCTGAGTTCATGAGACTTTCAGACAGTCTCATTTGCTCTCCCTTGCCCACTTGGCAATATGAGATTTCTGCCATGCCCACCTGGCAGTTTACGAGATCTTCAGCTAATCTAATACCATTGCCCTCCTGGCAATATGAATTTCCACTGCTGTCCTCCTGACAGTCTATGAGATCCTCCAATGATCTCATTTCATTGCCCACTTGGCAATTGGAAAATTCATCTCCGCCCTCCTGACAGTTTATGAGACCTGACACTGATCTCTCTTCCTCATCACTGAGGGTTTCTCCAACTTCTGGCTCACAAATGCAAACCAACTCTGTGTCATTGAGGCTTTCAGCATACCTCAACCATATTTTCAACAACCTTTGCTGTCTTTTGGCCAACAAATCCTTGACTGGCCACTTCACCTTCTTTTTCATGGGCCATTCATACACCCATCGTGTTTTTGCACTCTACTGCATTATTAATGCAAGCTACTTCATTCTCGCTCTTATCTCAGTGAGTTCCTTGTCAATCTCTGTCTTGGTTTTCTACTGGTGGTCTCCTCTTCCACCACGCTCATGGTCTTCAGTAGCCATTTCCATCTTTCACCTGCCCTCCTGGCAAGCATATGGATCACTCTACATCTGAGAGCATCTCCATGCCCTCCTACAGCTCGCCTAGCTGTCTATCATTTGCTGCACACCTTGCAACAATCACCACAGAGCATTAACACCCTGCTTCTTTCGCCTGTTGTATACAGATGAATCTTTGTTTCTGATTCCACTTGATGTTACTAGAATTTCTCCTTTCAATCCCTTTCTTTGCTATCTACAAACAAAATTCTGCTCTGATACCACTTGATGCAGACCCCCTACCTCAGCAGGGTTCTGCGACCTCCCGGTCTCTGGATCGTTCTTCTTCTGAGCTGAAATAGCTCTTCAGGCTCCTGTTGGAACCCTTTGAACAAATCCATAGGTCCCTTTAATTCCCTGGCACAGGCCTTGAGAAAACCTATGCACGCGCTCAGCTTTCACGCGCGATTTCGCGAGTCAGGACTCTTTGTCTCACGACTCCTTCACCCTTGAACTCCCGGTTGCTGAAAAGCCGGAAAGGGCTCAACTCCACAACTGGCTCCTCCCTTAACGCTCCGTACCTTTCGCTTTTGGGTTTCGCGATCTCGCGAGTCGGGACTCCTTGTTTCCCGACTCCTGGCCTCTCGAACACTCGGTTCCCGGAATGCCGAAAAGGGCTTGACGTCGAAGCGCTACCGGCTTTCACGATTCGGGGAATTGCGATGCAAGCGTTCCCCCTGTTCTTCGTCTTTCAAATCCTTGGTTGCTGAAATGCCGAAATGTCTTGGTGTTCGTTCTTTCGGGGTTTCGCGATTCGAGATTTCGCAATTCCGACTGTAGAGGATTCTAGGTCCTTCGAACTCTCGGACCCCGAAATGTCAAAATCTCTCCCTCTGAGAGATCAATGGCCCAAACCCTTCTGGAACCAATGGCTATGATCCCACTGGATCGACGGCTCGAAATCTTTCGGGCCTTTCCCTGACACCTTGACCGCTCGCCACGTGTCGTCCTTGATGGATGGTCCTGGTCCTTTGGCGATTTCGACGACTCTTCACTCTCGATCTCCCGGTGTCCGAATCCCTGAATTCTCGAAATGGCTCAGATCTGTTCGAGATTTCGCGAACCGGGAGTCCACGATGTAGTGACTCAAAAATCCCTTGCCACTCCAAAACTCGAACTCCGAAATAGTGAAATTCAACGCCTTAGAGTGTTGGAAGACACTCTGCCTTAATCTTCTCGCTGCTCTGCAAGATCCAACGATTCTCGCAACTTCGACACTTCTTCCACGAAGTGTCTCCACCGTCCATGCGGTTCCTCCCCCGGGGTGCTTCTAAGCGCTTAAATCCCTTGCAACTTGGTGCGATCCTAGGGCTTTCAGGATTTCAGCACTTCTCCACGAAGTGTCTCCACCGTCCGTTTCAACTGCTCTCCTGCGCGACCTCCCAGAGGTTAAACTCTGTGCACCTTCGCCTGATCCAACGGTTGTCGGGTATTGGCGCTAGATCTGAAGGTTTAGATCTGTCTTCTTTGCGCACTCTCCTCCTGAGCTTTCTTGGCTTTTTGACTTAGAAGATTTTCTAAGTCTCGAAGGTCTTGACCTTCGACTCTTCCTCTTACGAGCCTGGTTCCTTTGGGTCTCGTCTGCGTTATAGAAACGCTATCCCTTATGAGATTCGTCCTCTCAAAGATTTACTCCTGCGCACACCTTGCGTTCGAGGATCTTGAATGATTCAGATTCGAGAAGTTTTCTTGAAAAAAAAACTCCTTACGACCATCTGGCGTTCTCCTGCTCGATGCACACCTTGCAGAGCCTACAGAGTATTCAACAACCCTGTGAGTGTCTTCTCTTCAACACTTCTCTTTTCTCAGAACTCGAAAGAGTTCCTTCTGTGCACACTTGCACACGCTCAATGCCCTCTTGGCAGAGCTTTACGGAACCTTCAGTAATTCTGTTTCTTCTCTGTGCCTTCCTTTGCACAGTTCCTCCTCCAGAGCATTCAGTAACTCCGAGGCTTTTTTTGAGTCTGTGAATCCTCCTGGCACGTTCTTTCTTACTCCTCAGAGTTCAGATGCGCACTCCTTGCGCTGGCCTCAGAACTTCTCGTGTTCTGTTGTGCACTCTTTGCACAACCCAAAGAACCCAGATGGATATCACAACTTAATCAGATAGACAAATTCTATCTATCCCTGCAGATGAAAATCTAACATACATTTACAACATTCATTCATGAAGCATAAATACATGAACAACCATATGCAAGAAAAACTGCTTTTCTATTAATCCTTGTGTCTCTATATAGATGATTTACAAAGGTTGGACTGTAACAAGTCTCAACTCTCTCTCGAGACCTCTCTGCTATGGTCTCTCCTCTAATTTCTCTTTTCAAAATGAGGGCTCCCATGAGCTTATCCTCAACCTCACCGTCTCTGAGCTATCTCTATCACAGAGCGGCTCCTACGGCTACATTACATAAATGGGTGCCCAGTCCTGACTACGTCCTGGGCTTGCTGTAGGCAACCATTAAAGGAAACCTGAACCACTATTTGTATAAAGGCGTGGTCTGGCATTAAAAGTCTTACAACATTTATTGAAATTACAAATTTCAAAATTGAGAGGGTTGCGCTTGTCCCTTTCTTCATAAAATGCGTGTTGGATGTGCTGGCTGGCTGGCTGGCACGTTGCTGGCATGGAGCGATGCTCCTGCATCACATTAATTGAAGAGGGGCACATTTTCCAAGGCAAAAGGAAATAAAATCAACGAAGAATTAGAAAAAGTGAAATTGAGGCGCATAAGATGAGGTGGCACTTCCACGGAGACGATTTAGCCAATCAATGCTAACTTTTTCACTAACTTTTCCTCACTTAACATATCTTCACTTTCCATGCATTAATTTCCTAAAATTCCCCTTAAATTGCTTTTAAACACTAATTTTCTAAAATTTAGGAAAACCCCTAAAAGATAGGGTGAATTTCTCTTCCTTGGCGAGCACATGCATAATTGGTGTGTGTTGACGTGTTTTAGTTAACTAAACACTCAACTCACTCATACCTTCACTTATCCTCTCTTATCCTCACACATGCACCACTCCTTCACTTAACTATCCCTCACACACCCACTCATAACTCACTCATGCACATTATTCACTCACACTTATTCCCTCATGCACATTAATTTCTAAATTACCCACTCATACTTATTCCCTCATGTGCATTAATTCCTAAAATACTCATTCACACGTCTTCATCATCTCCTCTTGGGAAGGATACCTTTCTATATAATGGAGAGGTTTATTCATTATTACGGTCGGATTTCAACAACAACTAGCATACTCCTCTCATCCTTTAGATTAGTTACTCTTCTTTGAGCAAAGTGATCATTGAACTGGTTGTGGATTTGTCAATTGTGGTGTAACCAACCCTCTTGCAAGCTTATCAATAAACAAATTTTGTGTTTGTACTCTAACCTTGTTTCTCGATGGTGCTCTGTGAATTTTTGCAATTAGATTAGTCGTTTTTCTTACTATTCATTGTGATTTTTATTGATCTTTTGAGTGGTTTCTTTCTCTGTTTCTCATCTATATTTCGTGTGCTAACCCTGGAGGATCCCTCCAAACAAACAAACTATTTTTCCCCATTGTTTTGGACAGTTTTAACACGTTGTCCAAAACATAACAACGATTGTTTTTTGTCATTAAACGTAGAAAATCAGACTTAGGACAACAACAAAATCACCCTAGGGACTCCCCCCTGAGGTTGGCAAGCACCAGCTCAAACGGAGAGGGGTATAGCCCATGACAATTTGAGGATTTTCTCCTTGAATTAGCCAATCATCGCTGTAATAACATGTTATATCAGTTCAATTGGAGGGTGGAAATTTGTGCTAACAAATTGATGTCATTTTTGGGGAACGCAAGCCTTGGTAACAACGACATCGATGCTTTTTTACTTTAATTGTTTTATTCTCGACGACTCCACATGATATAGGGACAACTCCACAGGGGAACTTACACAAGAAGATCTTTCTGTTTCGTTTCCCTCATAAGGTCTAGTTTCGAGCTTGAACAAACCTTAACATATTTCATGGAGCAAGACTATTCTTTCACCAAGAACTCCTCTCGAAGTTGATAAGCATATTGAGTTCTTAGGTAAGTTCTTTTCGACGAACACTATGGTGAGTGTATCTTCAACATCTTCATCTTTCGTTTTATTTTCATCTCAAACTTGTATGAGGATAACATCTATGTTTTTTTCTATTTGAGATTAACTTTATGGTCTTTGCTATGAGACCACCAGGAAGGTGGAGATTCTCTACTTTTGGCTCACTGAGTTTAGTTGGATTTCTAAACTATCCTCATGATTTAACTGCACGTAAATGGATAAAATGCATACCTATGTTTGCAAGGAGGTCGAGAGAATCAATTGAGGATCACTTGGTTGCTTTTTCAAAATTGTTGGATGATTTTGAGGTGGAACATGAGGATGTGGCGATGATGATGTTTGTGTCAAGCCTCGAAGGGGAGGTATGAACATGGTACAAATCTCTTCCAGATGCTTCCATTGATGGACGATATTTGTTCTAAGAGAAGTTTACTGAAAGATGGACAGATAAGTCGAGCAACTTTTCCTCAATGCTTTTGATAAAATTAAAAAGAATGGAGAAGAGACTGTCATTGATTTTAATGCTCGTTTTTCTAAGACTTATTATAAAATCCTTCCTACTATAAGGCCTAATGTTGCTTATGCTTTAAATTATTATCTTGCGACAGTTGATGGTTTTTTTGGTATTTTTCTCAGGAATAAGGAACCTCAAACTCTGGAGGAAGTGAAAACTGTTGCTATTAAGTTGGAAGGACATTTTATTGTAGCCTACAAATTCATTCTGGTCCATGAATTTCAACTATCGATGGTTAAAGAAGTGCAATAAGCCTTTGTTTCTAAAGATGAACCACAACTTGGATCATGCCAGGTTCCCAGAGATAAGCAGAATGATCATCCCTCAAGTTTAGATTATCCGGAACCAATAGCTGCACCATTTGAGTCACATGTAGAGTTCCAAGAAGATGAATGTGAAGATTTGAATACTTAGGAGTGTTCATTGGTTCCTCTCATTAGTGAAGATGAAAAATTTTAAGAGGATGAAAAGTTTAAGGAGGAGGAACCACATGTTAACCAAGTAGAGGTCAATCAATAGGGGATTTCATTCGTGTCCATCCTATTAGAGGCTTCATCCTCGCCTATCAAAGCAGTGGTCCAGGAACAACTTGATCATATACCGTTACAACAGGTGGAGCCACTTTTGGTTCAACGAGAGGATGATATCCCTTACACTTTACCTATGGTCCAACAACTAGGTCTTGTTCCTCAGCAAGATCTTGTGTTTGATCAGAACTTGGATATTAGAGTTCATCATGATCTAGTTGGGCTCAGGAAGATGGAAGTATTTCAACCGATAGATTCTAAGAGTCTTGGCTCTCATGCATTCATGCTTATTATTATTGAAATACCATGTTCTAGATCCCAACCAGAGCCCTACAATCAACCAACAACCTTCAACTATGCCTTCATTGGCAAGTACATCAAGGCAACTTTGGTTCATATGAGATTTCATGATTGGTCTCCCTTGAAGGTTGATTTGTTGACCATTCCCACCGAACTGATCATTTGGCTGCATTGTTACATTGGTCCTTTGAGAATGATGATTTAATCATGGCAACTTTGAGGTAAAACTTTCGGGTCTAGGGTAGTTGTTTTCCTTTTCCGTATTGTCATTTCAGTGGTTTAGCTTGTTGATTTTTTGCATATTTTAGGACAACAATTTACATTTTCCTTGCAATGCCTTTTCCCCTCAGTGATTTGCTTTAGTCTTTGCATAAGTGTCGTTGATTTCTGCCTAGTTATATTAGGATGTGGTCGTGTCTTGTGTGTCTTTCTTTTCTTGAATAAATGGTTGTCCATAACTATTATTCTTGGGATAAAATTTGAATGTCAAATCCTTCACATGTCGAGCCTTTGTGTCTATCATTAGAGTGAGTTTGGATGGGGGTCTCGTTTTGTCATTGTTCCCAAAGCATTGAACCTTTAGGATGGGTAGTTTGAGGAGACATATGAGTGTCTTGAGTCATTTTATGTCTTTTCTCCTCATCTCTTATCATTAAGTCCTATGCTTTGAGTCAGTCGTCCCCCTCATCCAACAATAGGGATATGGTACCTAGTTCTTTCATCTTTATCTTTTTGAGTTATCACTTCATGCTAAAGGAAGAGAGTCATCAATGCTCTTCTTTTTAGCAGGTCATCTTGTATTGATTTTGACACATTATCTACGGATGACCCATAAGTAGAGCACCTTGGTAGCCGTTAGCCTCATTGGCAGTTATCTTACACCCGACAAGATTGAGTATCATTGGGACTTGATTGGATGATCCTTGTGATTGTTCGACTTCAAAACATCTTTCACAGTGATAGGATGTGCTCATACCTTAGGACCCATTATCATTATTGGTGTTCCTTCGCACTTGACATGTGTTTTCATTATTGACATCTGATTAAGTGACTCTCTCCCTTGTGTCGATGTCAGTACATTTACTGCAGGGAGGAGTGTACATATTGGGTGGTAGTAGGTAGCAGATTTTGATGAGACCCCTTATGTTTCATTGATTCAATGGGATGCTTTATATTGATTTGACTTTGTGGCCCATTGGATAGGATTTGGTATCAGAGGCCAGCTTACATGGCCTTCTTTTATCCCACATTTTCAGGGGTATTCTTGGTACACATTCCTCAGTTTCAGAGCATCATTGGTATATGTTACAAAGTTCTCACAGAGCATTAGTTTCAGTTCTACAGACATAGATTCATTTGGTTCTCGACATCCCATAGGGGGATCTCGCCCCCTTGAGTTGCCATTGTTAACCCCTAGATTTTCACCCTTGAAAATCTTGAGGGTTAAGAGCCAACATGCACTATTTTGGCTGGCATTCTGAGATTCTCCCAGATTTTAGCACTTGTGGTTAGTAGAGGTTGGTTCCCATCATAGACATGTATATGATCGGTACATGGTTGTTTTGTTGAGAGTTAGAGCTAACTTGTGTTCCTTCGCATTTGAGAGAGATGTTTACAGACAACATGTGTCCCTACTTTTTAGGAGACACTGTTTGAGTGGGTCTCTTGACATTTTGGAGCAGTTCTGAGCATACAAGGATGGTCCTTGTATGATTGTAGGCCCGATGACATTTTTTTGGGCGACATGCAAGAAATTTCTATTTTTAGTAGTTTGAGCTCCAGTCCTCAGATTTAGATTTTGAGGACACATTATGGATCCTTGAGACATTTCGAGTCTTTTGGACCTTTTCCGGGATGATTTGTCACAAATTTTCTATTTTTAGCAGGTTGAGCACTATATCTCACATGTCAATTTTGATTGTGGATTTGGAATCCTCTCGGAAAATTGAATCTGACGAGTACGATATCATTGACATGTGAGTACATTCTATTTTTAGCAGTGTCTATTTTTAGATAGTTGACACGTGGTGGTGTTATCCTAGTCATCCTGATCATTTTTGGGATCAGATGACTATTTTTTGGAAACTTATGTTCTTAGTAGTAGTCGTAATCTTCAGAAGTGACAAGTGGTAGACTCAGATTCAAACATTTGGCAGAGTTTCAGTGTGATATGACATCCACGTGGCATTAATTGAAGAGGGATGCATTTTCCAAGGCAAAAGGAAATAAAGTCAATGAAGAATTAGAAAAAAGTGAAAATGAGGCGCATAAGATGAGGTGGCACTTCCAGGGAGATGCTTTATCCAATCAAGGCTAACCTTTTCACTAAATTTTCCTCACTTAACATATCTTCACTTTCCATATATTAATTTCCCAGAATTCCCCTTAAATTGCTTTTAAATACTAATTTTCTAAAATTTAGGAAAATCCCTAAAAGATAGGGCGAATTCCTCTTCCTTGGCTAGTGCGTGCATAATTGGCATGTGTTGACATGTTTTAGTTAACTAAACACTCAAATCACTCTTACCTTCACTTAACTTATCCTTTCCCTCACTTATCTCACATTATCTCAATTTTCATGCATTAACTCCTTATCCTCACACATGCACTACTCCTTCACTTAACTATCCCTCACACTCTCACTCATAACTCACCCATGCACATTACTCACTCAGACTTTTTCCTCATGCGCATTAATTCCTAAAATACTCATTCACACATCCTCATCTTCTCCTCTTGGGAAGTGCGCTTTACTCTCTATATAATGGAGAGGTTTATTCATTATTACAGTCAAATTTCAATAGCAACTAGCATACTTCTCTCGTTCTTCTCTTTCATTCTTTAGACTAGTTACTCTTCTTTGAGCAAAGTGATCATTGTACCGATTGTGGATTTGTCAATTGCGGCGTAACCAACCCTCTTGCAAGCCTATCAATAAAGAAATTTTGCGTTTGTGTTCTAACCTTGTTTCTTGATGGTACTCTTTGAATTTTTGCAATTAGATTAGTCACATTCCTTATTCATTGTGATTTATATTGATCTTTGAGTGGTTTCTTTCTCTATTTCTTGTCTATATTTCATGTGCTAACCTTGCAGAATCCCTCCAAACAAACAAACTATTTTTCCTCATTGTTTGGACAGTGTTAACACGATGTCCAAAACATAACAACGACTGCTTTTTGTCATAAACACAGAAAATCAGACCTAGGACAACAAAAAAATCACCCTAGGGACTCCCCCTGAGGTTGAAAAGCACCAGCCCAAACGGAGAGGGGTCTAGCACGTGACAATTTGGGGCTTTTCTCCTTAATTAACAAAGTTTTCATCGTTGTAATAACATGTTATATCAACTCAATTGGAGGGTGGAAATTTGTGCGAACAAGGGGTTGCAGTAGTATCAAAGTGTTGACCACTATGTTGTGCAACAACCTAAAAACCCTTAAACTCATGTCCCCTTGGTCCCAAAGAAATTTGATAGATAGGGAACAATTTTTTTCTTAATGTGTTATGAGAGAAACTTCCCCTTTATTACTCATAAATGTTGGAAAAACCATACAATAATGTAGCAATGAGTGCAAGCTAGATACATGCTACATTTCAGTATGGTGGATGTCGATACATATAAAGAGAGAGAGAGTCTTGTATGAAATCCTAGAACACTTTATTAAGTAATTATAACCTAGCCTATTAATAACTTAATATTAATTATGACATGTGACTTAAGTAATTTTATTACTCAACCAAAAGTCTAAAGTAACTTTATTATATGATCGTTATGATACACTAACTCTAACACTTCCCTTAATGGTCATATGGAGAACAATCGTTTGTCCCATAACACATGTTTGGAACAAACATGTCAATGATGTCTGCAATGCCACTCATATGGTGTAATTGGCATGGCTAATGCAATGTAAAACACTTCAACAACAACTTCATCAATCTCTACTTCTTCAACAACATGGAAGCCAATATAAAGTGAAAATTTTAGTGCATATACTAGTGTAGAGGCTGATTTCAAAKTCAAGAAGTTGTCATTTCCACAAGGAGACCTATCCTAATATAGGAAGGAGAGTTGAACTCTTGAACAAGTGATGATTGATTGAAAGAGTCTCGACCGCCTCCTTTGCAAACTCCTTAAATATCGTTGTTCATTGATTGGTGAATGAGATTTCCTTGTTTCCCTTTGGGTCAGGCATTGCATTTGTGTCCTACAGAGCTTTGGTAAGGTCACATCTACTTCCGGTTGGATAACCTAACCTGATCTCCTTCCCTTCCCTCTAACCATATACCTTGAACTGTTGTGCCAACAAGATTCATGGGTTGAACATGATCTCCTTCCCTTCACGATGTGTATGTGTACTATGAGGACTGGACTTCAATCGGACTCTCATGATTCATTAGTTTCATGTATGGTCAAGATCTGGTCGAGATGGGTTGGTTGTCCACACCCTTAAGTGACATATAAGTAACTAAGGCAGTCGTTGTGTGCTCAAAACAATGAATCAATGGGGGTTGGCCCTATTTCTCCATCTATCCAACCTACCAATAGGGTTATTGACTCAGACTTCTTCATGGTATCAGGTAGAGGTTGTGGAGTAACGTCCCCTCGATTTGATCCATTCCCCATATTGTTCTCATGCACCTGACCCCCGACCCAATTAATTTGGGTGAACATTGGTATCTTCTCCAGTACATATATGCTCAAGTGAGACCATCATTACGTGTCATCAATACCATGAGCGCATGAATGACATTGTTTCCCTTCTCAATTCATGTTGCATGTGTTCTTGCCAACCAATAGAACTACCAAGGCCTACCCAATTTTAGTTGGACCTCAAACTAGTCACGTGATGTATGAAACAAGAACAAACCCAATAAACAATTCAAGGCTTTGAAGTGTCTATATTTCTTCCCCTCAATTCAAATCAAAATGGGAGGGGTGATAAGAGCCTTACTCGGTAGGACCTCACTTGACTTTTTGAGAATATTTATATTTTCAAACTTGGTCTTTGAGGGCGTGAGGGATTTCTCGCTCGATTGAAATTTGAAAAAGGAAATCAAGGGTGAGGTACATTAAGTGACTCGATTGTTATGGACGAGGTATGTTAAATGACTTGACCTACAAAAGGGTGCAAAGTATGTTAAATGACTTTACCTTTATGGGAAACATATGATAAGTGACCCAACCAACAAAAGAGAACAAGTTATGTCAAATGATTTGACATTTAGGGAGAGGAACGAACACTTGACCAAAGGGAGAGGGATAAAATTGCTCACCCATCCCCTTAAGGAGTGTGGTGAGGGCGGAGCCGCTTGATTTCCTATCCAATGGCAAATCAAGGGATTTATCACGACTTGCAATTTTTCGTTTGACGAAAAAATTGAGGAAAAAATGCTCATAAAGATTTCCCATAGGGAAATTGAGGGATTCATCGAGACTTGTGATTTCCCATAAGGAAATCGAGGGTGGAACTGTTTCCTTCTTTATAAAGGAAAATTGAGGGTTTTTTCATGACTTGTGATTTTCCATAGGGAAATTGAGGGTAGAGACGCTCTTAGAATATTTCCCATAGGAAAATGGAGGACGAAGCAACCCATAAAGATTACCGATAGAAATCAAGGGTCAGGTACGTTAATTGACACCCCTATTATGGGTGAGGGATGAACTCTTGACCAATGGGAGAGGGATTTATCATGCGATTTTCCATAGGGAAATTGAGGGGGAGGGATGTTAAGTGGCTCACTCTTTATGGGTGAGGGATGAATGCTTGATTAAAGGGAGAGGGATTTATAATGCGACTTTCCATATGGAAATTCAGAGTGAAGCCACTAATATAGATTTCCCATAGGGAAATTCAAGGATTTATTATGACTTGCAATCCTATGTATGTGGTAGAATCAGGGGGAGGAAGAGCCACTTCCTTAGTAGTAGGTAGTAGGATATCCAGGAAATAAGGAAGGGCCCCTATATTTATTTCTGTCAAATAACGCTAGTATATGACACTTCTATTTATTCCCCTCAAAAACTTTAGGTTAAAGCTTGACATAGTTAGGACCAACCCATGGTACTTCGCTATCTCAAATAACTCTGCTTAGGACATGTAAGGGCCTTGCCATGTCACAACACCCACACTGAGAACGTCTGTGAAATCCTTGAATGTTCCCAATTAGCTCTGCCTTTACATGGCTTGGCTCTAACTTATGTAACGAAGTAAACACCTAACACCTTTGTATTTAAGTGGGCCAAAGTAGTGATGGAATACTATTATGTCTTTTGGGTATGGATTATGACTAATGGTTAAGCAACTACATTCTTTATGAAATATTTTAAAAAAATAGAATTCACTTAGTAATTGCAACAAAAGGACATGTGTAAGCAACTAATTACAATTAATTGTAACTAATTTAATAATTTGAACACATAACTATGATATGATATGATATGATATTGGAAAAGGTAATTGAAACAAAAGGACATGTATATGAAATAAATTGATATTACCTTGGAAATTGCAACATATAGTAGTTATTATATGGGTTTTCCTATTTCAACCATTGGAAGATATAGGCAACTAATTGTAATTAACTTGGGAATTGTAACAATCAATAACATATTCTCTCATCTATTAGTTCGGGATTTGTTAAAAGTAGCAATGTATTTTCTTATCTATTCTTTTTCTTTGATCATAATTGGTTAAAAAAAATAATAAATACAAAAGGATATGCATAAGCAACTAATCATTATAATTATAATAAAAGAACATGTATAATTATAATAAAAGAACATGTATAAGCCATTATAATAAAAAATGAACATGTATAAGCCATTAAATACTATTACCTTGAATTGAAACATATAGTTAAAAAAAAATATAATATGAGAAAATTCATATTTATAAAATTTAATAACAAGTATAGATAAATATTTACAACTAAATTGTAAATGAAATCAATTTACAATATAGTTTTTTAGCTACTAATCATATTTAACTATTAAAGAGAATTAACATTATAATTATAACAATTAATAATATATTTTATTAGATAATTGCAATAAACAACTAATTACAATTGCAATAATACAATAAACAACTAATTATAATTGCAATAATAATAATATATTGTTATTATATATTAAAATTTGTTATTGTCAAAATCTCATATTTAAGTAATGGAAGACATGTGTAGGCAATTTATTCTAATTAACTTAGAAATTGCAATAATTAGCAACATATTTTTTCAGCTATTAACTTGGGAATTGCAACAATTCACAACATATTTTCTTGGCAATTACCTTATCTAATATTTAACTAAAATTGGAATTAAGTTAGTAAAAACATTCATAAGCAACTAATTACCATTACTTTGGTAATTGAAACATATAGCTATTATATGGAAACATCTATTATTTTTCTTTTTTTGAAATTATATTTAAGTAATTAATTACAATTATCAAAGTAATAACAACAACTGATGGTTATATGATGACCCATTTAATGGTTAAATATGTGTTTTTCTCATATACTAGTTAAATAGTGCAATTACCAAGCTAACATTATTTAAGAACTTATACATGTCCTTTATAATATAATAAATATAACAGATACATGTTGCAATTACCTTCTAAAACATAATTGCTAAATATGACAATTACCGTGCTAATATTTATTAATGGTTATATATGATCTTTGCTAATAGAAATTTATTGTTTAAATATGAGATTTGGACAATACTAGATAACATAAATATAGATTTCTTATATGATCAAAATACCTCATATTTTCTTTTGTTGTTCCAGATGATATGGTTTTGTAGCAATATAGAAACAATTACTCTTATTTTTTTTGTCTTATTAGTTTCATAGTTATTGAATTTTCATTCATTTATTAACAAACAATTAATAAGGTATGTGTTCTTAAAGAAATAAGCTTAGTGTAGGTATGTGTTCTTGGCGTAGGTAGGTATGGTAAAACCTATCCAATATTCTCCCAATTCATCATTTCTTATTGGTGAAATCACCCTCATATTTCATAGATATTTCAAAATGTGGGTTTTGGGCTCTTTGCCTCGATCGTATGAGTACCCTTTGATAGCTCATGTTTCTTCAATGCTGATCATTCTCTATCTCAGGCAAATTTTGATGATGAAGATTGTGCTAAACAAGTGTCTATCAGAGATACATGTATCCATTAGAGGAGAAATATTGTTGTTTTTCATAAGGCGATACCGCTTGTGATCTGTAGTGTACTATTTTTAGCATGCCATCTCTCTCCTCTTGTTCAATATAAGAAAATGGGAGGTTTTTTCAATTCTTTCTCTTTCGCAAGGATGGATGGATGGATGCATAGTGTCACATTACATTGAGGCATAACATCACATTACACATGGGAGACCCTCTAGTCTGTCACCCTCGTGTGTTTGTGGAATATGCTAATTTCTATATCTGGGTCTCGATATTCATTATGGATGACTTACATCCTAATGGA
The DNA here is from genome assembly GCA_032191745.1 of Picea mariana. Classification (NCBI taxonomy): domain Eukaryota; kingdom Viridiplantae; phylum Streptophyta; class Pinopsida; order Pinales; family Pinaceae; genus Picea; species Picea mariana. The sequence continues at coordinate 20,658 of JASDQU011444760.1, forward strand.
TTATATAAATAGAGAATCCTAATCCCCCCAATCCATGTAAAGGAGGATATGAGAATAAATCCTTGGGGATATCTTGTGTGGTGACTGAAATATGCAAACTTTGTCGAAAGGGGCATATCATAGTTGAGATGTGCCAACCAATTCCGAGACAAGGTATGTGGTCTATTTGGTATACCATCTATAGTAGGTTATGTGAGACCCTCCATACTCAACAAATATACCAAGAACATTGATCTTTCTAATCCGTATCCCTACACTTATGTATCGTCCCTTCATTTTTATCCATTAGTAAGTTGAACTACCATATAGCTATAAAATGACATTATACTTCTATGGTTAGGATTCCTCTACTATAAGTAGGTACCTCTGTGGGGCAGGGTGGGAACATTTCTCCTTATAAGCGTACAATAAAAATAGCTCCATGGTAAGGGAAGACTAACATGCACCTTCTATTGATTTAGGGATAAAGAGTCTAATGTGTAAGGTACCCTAACATGGGTATAGGTGTAAGCTGATCCATATATGTAAAGGAGAACCAATCATGGTATTCATAATGGGGATGCAATGTATGTTGAGTCCTTTATGCAACCCCATACCTACTATGGGGTTCATGCCTTAACCCCCATTACTAGATCAAGGATATCCCAAGGCCTCTTCGACACCATATTACTAAATAGGATCTTGGCCCAACCCTGGTACCTAGTAGGTAAGAGGTACGATTCTAGGGTACCATAGATATTAACCTTGTTAGATATGAAGTTTTTTTTTAAATGAAACACCCATCTATAGTAAGTACCATTATTTCTTGGGTTGAACAACTTATTGGTTGTTTTATAGGAAGAAGCTTTCTAAGGCTTAAAGAGTTATCAAAGTCACTTGGTATAGAAAGAAGAAGTATGAATGGGTTCAAGAGAGAAAACATCTGCACTTTCTAGCTAGTTGTTCATGTACTATTACAATATAATTGGATAGGATCGATTTCCAGCTAGTTGTTCATGCACTATTACAATATAGTTGGATTGGATTGATTACTGTCGAAACTAATAGAAACACACATTGTTTTTGGCTTTAGGTTTTGAGTTGTAGCATGAAAAAAATAAACTACATAAAAATATCACTGGAAATAGTCAATATATCATAAGCAATGGTTAGGTTGGTATCCATCCCCCAAATTGGTTGATGGGTCACGAAACAATGTACTATCCATAGTGACTGAAAGGTCCAACACATGACATGTCAATATCATGTATGCTAATCCAATCATCATTATGATCAAGTGATTTAAAGAGTTAAATGGATAACATATTGGATATTTAGCTTGTTGGCATGGCAGAATTAGTGTGTGAAACAACTCACTCTTTATATTTGAAATCTACCAATTCAGACTCATTAATGGGGGATAAGACAATACTATTGAATCAATATTCTAGTTGTAGGATTGTGCTCACTTTTTCTTTTTTGGTTCAAATTTGATGATATAATACCAAGTAGAGATGAATATTTCGGTTTCAACAACCAAACATTCAAATATTTGGGTTTCAATTCAACGACCAATGCAACTGGATTTAGAAATCACGTTTCCAAGTGATGGATTAAGCAAGAAAATTTCATATTTTTGGTAAGAATAAGGCGAAATAAGAACACATACCCATTCATACCCATACAGTGCCCTTGCATTCTCCCAAACCGAACAATCGATGTACACTGAAAAGAGACTTAGTGGTAATAATGATGATGAATAGCATGGATTTGTGGTTGTTTAGGATCATTCGATTGTTTATACATGTTTGAAAGTGCTCACTTATTGATATACACTGTGTGGGGGTGGGCAGCATTGTGGGGAGCGATAGGAGAACCATAAATACTACCTCAATAAGTAGTTTATTTAAGCCAAGTCACAATATATTACCTTGCTTAATCTAGCTAAGTCGAGGAGTATTGGTTATTTGTTTTCAACTGGATATTGAAACCAAAGATGGACACAAGAGTTGCAATGAAAAATCCCTCTTACCAAGCCGCTAAATTTCACAATCTGTATACCCAAATCATAGCTATAGCAGTAACTGAATTGGGAATATCATTGTATGAGCTAATGCCCAAATTAATAATATACTAGTGAGCCTATATCAACCAATTCAATATAATATTGAATGCCAAAAATATATTGTTATAGGATATAAAACATTGATGGAGTGACCTGGACCTTCATTGATGGGTTGAATATCAGAAGACATGCTAGTCAAACACAATTCTATCCCTTAACACATATCTACATAAGAAATTAATGAGATGAGGAACAATTCACCCTCACAATGTGTAATAAATCCCCATTCTTATTAACCCCCACAAGATTATGAATTGCATACAATATATAAGATACTATTTCAATTGTTTAGAGGACTACCCATGCTATCCATGCTAATCAATCAAACGAATCTGATCAACCATGAAGGTCGACAAGCTCCTTACCTTGCCACTCATTCCACCTTTTGTATTCATGAAAGGAT
>JASDQU011444761.1:5730-23007 GCA_032191745.1 Picea mariana
CCAGTCGTGTTTCAGCATTTGTGTTCCAGCATTCATGTTTCAGCATCTGTGTTCGCATTGGTGTTGTGTTCATATAAACAAACTTGATCATCTGCGTCATTCTTCTGTTATAGCCATAAAATGACAACCTTAACCATCTGCGTTAGCTTGTGTGTTCGAGCGTTGTTTCAGCACTGTTTTTCAGCGTCTGTGTTTGCATTTGTGTTGCAGCAGTTCGCATTTGTGTTGCGGCAGTTTACATTTGTGTTGCAGCGTGTGCGGCAGTTCACATTTGTGTTGTAGCGTGTTTCAGCGTCTGTTCTTCATAAACAATCGATTGCCATCAATGACAACCTTTATCTATGTCATCTTTTGCTGTAGCCATATTTCCAACAATTTTGGCCAAACTCTAATAGAAATCCATACCCGTTCTTGTAAAAAAAAGAAAAAAAAGTACTTAGGCTCGAGGATTAGATCCTTTCTTCGAATCTAGTAAATAAAAAGCACCATTCATCTTGGGTTGCTATGAAGAAATGCAGAGAGAAGATATGGTGTATGTGTTAGATGACTATCCATGCCATTAATTGTAGGTATGTTTAGAAATCAAAATGGTAGTTAACAATAAAGCCATGATCTTTGTACAAAATCAACCAAAAAAATTTGAGTGCCAACAATATGATGAGGTTTCACCCTTCAATATGCATAGATGCATACCTCGACATAAGTAATAAAACCATAATGATGGGCTTCTAGAGCCAAGGAGATGAAAATGTGTAATGAGTTTCTAATAACAAGTAAATTCGTAAGACTCCAGGTATTTAATTATGGATTTTTTTTAAAATTTTGTGCATAACCCGCCCTACTTTCGAAACAATTTTCAATTAACTTTCTACCAACGTACATTGCAAGATCGAAAAATACAGATGATTATTCGACGTACATTTTTCGATCTTGTGATGATATTTTTTCAAATTAATGACAAGCTCACATCGAAAGATCATTGAACAATTAACATGTCTAGGTTTTACCCTCATAGATATAAGGAAAAGTCTTTTCGATCTTTCAACCAAAGTTAGTTGATCATTAGAATAAGTTTTGATGCTCTTTACATGGTATTTCGACAAACATACGTTGAACACTCGACAAAAGTACATTGACCTTTTGATGAATCATAGTCGATCATTAGAGGAACTTTTGTTTCTCTTTAGATGCTCTTTCGACAAACATACGTCGAAAGATAAACAAACGTACGTCACACGATAGACAATAGTACACCGATATATCCATGAATATTAGTCAATCATTAGATGAACTTTTGTTGTTCTTCACACTCTCTTTAGATAAAACTACGTTTACAGATCGACAAATGTACGTTCGAAGACAAATGTATGTCAAACGATCGATACAAGTACATCGATCTTTTGTTCAATGTTTTTCAATCATTAGACGAACTTTTGTGGTTGTATACATGCACTCTGTGTCCATATTCCAACATAAGTTTGCATCAAAAATGTTGTTGGAATAGCGATGATCAGTTGTTCGTCAATAATGTGACACATGTCTAACAATGAAAACAAATTTATGTGTTCGTTGGAAGCTCAAAATCTTTATCACTAAAAATAGGATATTCATAAGAAAAATTAATAAACTTCAAACACAATAACTAAAACACATAGATTTAAAAATTTTTAAGTAGTAAATTTTATTGAGAACATAATTTCTAATTAGGTGTCCTCGTTTTCAAAGCAGATTAAAAATCACTCATAATCATAAAAGTGTACCATAATTCAAAAATAAACAAACTTTTATATTGTTATAAATTTATGAATTTACAATAAACAATTTTAAAAAATTAAAAGTATATTTTTTCTACAAATTAAATTATGAGAATATTATTTTTAATTATAAAATATGTTTAAAGTAAAATCATAAAAATATTATCTTCTAAATTTTAAAATTAATTTATTAATAAAAATTATTTTCCATATTGGACAATTTTATTTAGAAAATAACATTTTGTGTTTTAGAAAAAGATCTATATTAAAAAGAAAAAAATATCATAAAACAAAGAATATTATTTTTAATTATAAAATATGTTTAAAGTAAAATCATAAAAATATTATCTTCTAAATTTTAAAATTATTTTATTAATAAAGATTATTTTCTTTATTCAACAATTCTATTTAAAAAAAACATTTTGTGTTTTACAAAAAGATCTATATTAAAAGGCAAAAAATATCATAAAACAAAATATGGGAATGCTTTCAATGAGAGTTGAACTCATGAGCTCCCGCTTACTAAACAGATGCTCTAACTAACTAAGCTATGAAAGCAGCAGATGTAAAGAGAATTCAGGGTTTAACACTTTTGGAATTTTAACGAGACTATTCAATCAATCTAACCATCTTAATAATGCTGAACAATGTCAGTAAGCTATCTGAATCCGAGAAAAGACATAAAACGAGTTATATTTAAGCAGTCTGAAAACATGGATCACAGGATTTGAAACAGCGCGGTCAAACCAGAGATTAATGGGTAAACAATCTCATGAGGAGGTCCATTTCCTTCATTTCTTTCGTCTGTTTCTGAAAATCAATAATTATTAAATTTGGGTTATTTAATTAGGCTTGGTGCATGGTTGGTTTCTTACAACTCTGTTAATCTATGCATCTGGACATTGAATTTGTGGTTTATTTTAGAATTTAGCATTCTCCTAAAATCATTTGTTTCTTTGTTATTTCCACTCAATGATGATCAGATGGAATGGAGTGGAAGTTATGATAAAGCAAAGGAATTTCTTTCCTTTGTCGACATCGATCCGGTGATCCATTTCCTTTGGTCTTTCTTTATTTTCCACAATATTTAATTTGGCCCTTTGGTCATTTAACCAAAATGTGCATACCCTGCTTTCTTTGTTATTTGCAGTATACTGATGAGACGACATTGCTTTGTTATTTGCAATATACATATGAGACCGCATGGAGCGGNATTTTCCACAATATTTAATTTGTCCCTTTGGTCATTTAACCAAAATGTGCATACCCTTCTTTCTTTGTTATTTGCAGTATACTGATGAGACGACATTGCCTGGTTATTTTCAATATACATATGAGACCGCATGGAGCGGAAAAGAACAGAGCACTTTTTTTTACACGGTTAGATTTTAGGGCTTCTTTCCTTTTTATGATTTAGGTTTTTTTAAGATGAAAATGACAAGCGGATGGAGGTGTGAAAACCATGAATTTATCTATTTTCTCCATAATGCAGGGCATGCAAGGTTATTCGTTTATCCGTTCGTTGACTGAAGACATGCGGATAGGGCATGTGGGGAAAGGAAAGATGAATCCGGAGCTATATTTTCTCCTTAATGCAAGATTATCCGTTCCTTGACTGAAGACGTGCAGATAGGGCATGTGGGGAAAGGAAAGATGCATCGAGAGTTATATTAAAAGGTGTATTTGTTTTTAATATATATATATATATATATATATATATATATATATTATTAAAAAGGTGATTTAAAAAAAAATTAATAAAAGGTGGGGAGCTATATTAAAAGGTGTATTTGTTTTTAAAAACAATTTTTTTTATTGAAAAGGTGATTTAAAAAAAAAATAATAATAATAAAAGGTGAGGAAAAGGTGGGGCTGTTAAAACGTTTTGTATTAAATGTTTTGTAAAACCTGCTTAATATTAAATCATTATTTCAGAGCTTTGGTTATTACAAGTAGTGGTGTTTGTTTTGTATGTTTCTTCTAATGAAAAAGACGTAGAGTGCTAAATTCAAAATTCAAAAGTTTAATGGAAAGAATAATTTCGAGATCTGGAAGGTTAAGATGCACCGTGCAACAAGGAGTGGTGAAGGCTCTTTTGGGAAAAACAAAGTGGCCCACATCCATAATAGACGAAGACTGTGATGAGATGGATACGAGAGCGCTTAGTTCCATACACGTGTTTGGTAGATGATGTATTGTTCAACATTGTTACAGAGAAGACAATAGCCAGTTTGTGGTCAAAGTTGGAAAGCCTGTACATGACGAAATTCTTGACAAATAGGATCTTCCTGAAAACACAATTGTACAGTTTGCGCATGAAGGAAGGTACGAAAATAATTAATTATCTAAATACTTTCAATACTCTTCTAGTCCAGTTGGATAGCATGGGAGTGGAATTTGAATCCAAAGACAAGGAAATTACTTTATTGTGTTCTTTTCCCGCATCATGGGATCACTTTGTTACCTCTATTAGTTTCAGTTCAACATAAAGTATTGAGTTTTATGATACTGTTGGATCTTTACTGCGTGAGGAAACAAGGAAGAAATACAATCTAGAAACCTCTACATTTGAGGCATTAGTGATCATAGGCAAACCAAAAGAAAGAGGACAGGGTCAAAGGGATTTCTCTCGGTCAAATTCGAAGGGTAGAAAGAGCAAGCTCAAGTGTTGGTTTTGTGGAAAATCTGGACACCTAAAGAAAGATTGTTGGAAGCAACAACAAGCCTCCAAAGAATACCCTCCAAGGAGATGAAGGAAGCAAATGCAACTGAGACAGGTTCGTCAACAGGGTCAGGCATGGTTGATGAAGTTTTATCAATCAGTATTGGTTCACGTCATGATCAACAATGGCTATTAGATTTTGGTGCTTCAAAGCACATCTGTCTTCATAGACAGTAGTTTATTACTTACCATTCTATAGATGATGGAGTAGTTTACATGGGTAATGATATTTCATCTAAAGTTGTGGGAATTGGTAGCATTTGAATTAAAATGTTTGATGGAACTATTAAAATACTAATTGATGTAAGACATGTACCTGAGCTTAGGAAGAACCTAATCTCTTATGGAGTCTTAGACACAGGAGGTTACAACACTATTGTTAAAGGAAGAGTTATGAAGGTCTACAAAAGAACTCTATTGGTTATGAAAGAAGAGAAGGTTCGTAACTTGTTTCTGTTAGAAGGGAGGACTGAATTCGATCATGTGACAATGGTATTTGAGAACAAAGGTGACTATGTTAAACTGTAGCATCAACGGTTGGGTCATATGAGAGAACAACGATTAAAGGTATAATTGATCGCAAGTTACTTCCTAGTCTAAATTATTTAAAGTTAGATTTTTGCAAGCACTGTATTTACGGAAAACAGAATAGGCAGAGATTTAAAACCAGAAGACACACTAGTCAAGGAACTCTAGACTATATTCATTTTGATGTTTGGGGACCATCCCCTACTATTTTATATGGAGGATCATCATATTTTGTAACTTTTATAAATGATTTCTCTAGGAACGTGTGGATCTATATGTTAAAGAGTAAGGCTGGTGTATTTACATTTTTCAAGTACTTTAGATATTTAGTGGAAAATAGCACTGGTAGATCCATTAAATGTTTAAAAATTGATAATGGTAGTGAATTTTCATCAATGGAGTTTGAGAATTATTGCAAGGAATTTTGGATCGATAGGCATAAAACCACTGCCTATACTCCTCAACAAAACAGAGTTGATGAATGCATGAAAATGACTCTTCTAGAGAGAGGAAGGAGTATGTTGAGTAATGCAAAATTGCAGCATGAACTATGGGAAGAAGCTATATCTATAGCTTGTTATCTGGTGAATCGATCACCATCAACAACAATAGAATGCAAAATTCCAGAAGAGCTATGGGCATGTCACCCGTGTAATTATTCTAATCTTAAAGTTTTTGGTTGTGATGCTTATGCTCTAATTCTGAAACATCAACATTCTAAACTAGATCCAAAATAAAAAAGGCTTATCTTTGTTGGATATGGTGATGGCATCAAGGGGTACAGATTGTGAGATCATGCTGCCCACAAGATCACAATTAACAGAGATGTAATATTTGATGAATCATCTCTCATCAAATCGAATGTAGATGTTGAAATGAAATAGGAAGAAACACCAAATTATCAACAAATTAAGTTTAAAACCAATGAAGGTGAACATGAACAAGTTTTATAAGATGTTCATGAAGATCCTCCTGCAACAGAGGAAGACATGGTTGATGATGACAATCAACAGATTGTGGATGAGCCACAAACTTCCCTAAGGAGATCTACATGGGTCAAAGTTCCTCCAAGAAGGTATGATGATTTTATTTCATTAGTTTCTTTATGGACTAATGATGATGAAACTTCATGCTATCAGAAAGTTGTGAAGGGTTCAAACAGTGATAAATGGAAAGAAGAGATGAAGGATGAAATGAAGTCATTAGAGAGGAATGCTACATGGGACCTAGTGGAACTTCCAAGAGACAGAAAAATTGTATGTTGCAAGTGGGTCTACAAGCTAAAGAAGGGTGTTGATGATAAAGTGGAAAGATACGAGGCAAGGATGGTTGTGAACGAATATTATCAGAAAGAAGGTATTGAATTTCATGATATTTTTTCACTAGTTGTAAAAACTGTTTCAATTTGAATTATGTTAGCATTAGTTGCATTACTTGATTTGGAGTTGGAGCAACTAGATGTTAAAACTGCGTTCTTACATGGAGATTTGGATGAGGAAATTTACATGGAACAACCTGGAGGGTTCGTTCATAATCATGGTAATAAATTTGTTTCCAGGCTCAAGAAATAATTGTATGATCTAAGGTAGTCACCTAGATAATGCTACAAGAAAATTGACTCTTTCATGCTAAGCCATAATTATACAAGGAGTGAGTATGGTCATTGTGTCTACCTTAAGAAATTGAATAATGGCATATTCATTATCTTAGTATTGTATGTTGATGATATGCTTTTAGTAAGAAAAATAGTAACTGAGATCAACATGTTAAAAGATCAGATGGCCAGGATGTTTGATATGAATGATCTAGGAGCAGCAAGGCAGATTTTGGGTATGGAGATATTTAGAGACAGGAGGAATGTTAAGATTTGGTTGTCACAACAGAAGTATGTTGAAAATATACTTTTGAGTTTTGGTATGAACGATGTGAAACAAGATTTAGTCCCTTTGGATTCCCATTTTAAGCTTTCTTCAAGTTTATGTCCTAGTACAAAAGAAGAAAAGTAATACATGTCTCGAATACCATATGCTAATGTAGTAGGAAGTCTAATGTATGTGATGGTTAGTACAAAGCCAGACATTTGACATGTAGTTGGGGTTGTGAGAAGGTATATGGAAAATCTAGGTAAAGAGCATTGGGCAACAGTGAAATGGGTTCTTCGGTATCTAAGAGACATAAGTGATTACTGTATCGCCTATAACAATGGTCATGAGTTAGTCTATGGATATGTTGATAATGATTTTGTAGGTAATTTGGACAAGAGAAGGTCAACTTCAAGGTATGTGTTTACTCTTGTGGGTGGAGCTATTAGTTGGATGTCAAAGCTACAAAACATTGTCTCTTTATCCACTACAGAAGCGGAATATGTAGCTTCTTCACATGCTTGCAAATAGGCAGTTTCGTTGAAAGGTTTGTTTGGTGAGTTTGGAAGGATGCAAGACAAAGTAAAGTTACTTTGTGATAGTCAGAGTGTTATTTACTTGGCTAATAATCTATCCTATCACAGTAAAACAAAACATATTGTTAGGTGATTTATATGTACTAAAAAAGACACTAAACTACCCTCAATTAAATTGTCAACCCGGGGTAAGTATACATAGAGTTGTAGAAAAATATATGCCAAAGGTAAAAAGGTTGGTAGGGGTATTGTATAAATACGAAAAATAGATATCTAGGGCTAATCTACTCAAGAAAACCTATCTAATTAACAAACCTTACTAAGAAAAATGAAAACTAGGTAACCTAAGTACTTTTTGGGCCAACTACTGATGGATAGTTCCTAAGAAAACAAATGAAAACTCTATGTAAAGCAAACTAGTTCATGAAAATAAGCAAAGGTAAACTACTAAGCATACTAAGCAAATGATGAAAGAAAATTTCTTTAACTTGCCAACCTATATCCAATGAGAAACTACCCTATGAAAGCAAATGCATAAGAAAGTATGCAAAGGAACCTATGTAACCTATTAAAGAAAATAGACAAGCAAGCAAAAACACCTAAATACCCTACTATAGCAAATAGGCAAGCAAACAAAAGCGCCTAACTAACCTATTAAAGCAAATAGACAAGCAAGCAAAAGCATAAAGAAAAAGACAAGTAAGCAAAGCCTTCTCATTGAACAACTACCTAGCCTAAGAGGCAAGTGAACTAAATTCCTAATGCAAAACTATTTCTCTTGCATGAAAATAAGTTTAAATGCTCAATGCAATGCATTAAAGGAAATTTATTCTATTGAAACCAAGAAAGACTATCAACTAAACTTATGAAAACAAGAAACTATCTCTTCTAACTTATGAAGGCAAGAAACTAACTTTAACCTATGAAAAACTAAAATATAATGTTGGTGGTTGTGTGAATGCCTTCGGTGGTGATGGATTATATCTCGATGACACTTGACAACAAAGGACAGTTCTAATGGTATAAGCTCAATACTAATTTCAATGGCAAAATGAAAGGTGTGAAGTAAACAGTCCAATGAAAACTTAGCCATGATAAAAGTAATGTTAAATACCCTGCATGTTCATGTATAAACCATCAACATCATGATGGGATCATCATTTTCTAATTAATAAATTTGATTGCATCTTAATCTATGAAAGGAAATTGCGTGAAATAAAACTACACTATGTCTATTCTAGCCATTCAAACTAACATAAATAAATAATTAAAAACAAAAATTTAAAGCATGATATTAAAAAGTAAATTGACAATCTAATTTAACCAACAACTAATTAAATGAAATTTATATAACTGAAGTAAGAAAGATATGACTAGAAACTGGAACTGATTCTATCTATCCATCAAAGATCCCTATCAAATGAAGCCCAAATAGAACTCTATTTTATTCTAAAAACAACTTTGTTTTAAACTTGATTGTAAGATAGGAAATAAATGTGTAATCTGATATCTAGATGGATATGGAGTTAGTGTACAGACTTGCAAGTGTTTCTCTACTCTACAAAATCACTGCATGTTAATATATATCATCATCTAACCTGGAAAACAATTAAAACAATTAAGCTACAACAAACTAGTTAACAAAATATGCATGTACAGAAAATTACAACAAACTAATTAAATTATGAAATGCATAAAATAACACAAAGATAGTCACCAGACTGCTGGTGGGCCCCCCAACAAGTCGTGGCTACCCTCTACAAGAACACCACAAACTTCAACAGGCCGAATTCACCATGAAAGTCAAAAACGCAGTTATGGCACTATTATGGCAATGTGAAAAATGAAAAATAGAGTATAATGATTTTATCTCCAATCTGATGGATATTATACTTTCCTAACAATCTGATGATCATCCTAGTAGTATTTATAATCTTACAACCCAGGAGGGTCGAACCACCTCTAAATTCGGCAAATTACATTAAATGCTTCAATAACTAACAAAATGAAGGAACCCAGTGAGCACCCTCTTTGGACAACTGAAATCGATTTGTCTTGAGCTTAGTAGCTGGAGGAGGTGATGACAAATAAAACGCATGTGCTTGATTTTTCCATCACTAGCTGCCAATACCATAACTTCCAACTTGCCTTATGTTTTTGTGCAATACTGGGTGCCAGAATAAGTTCCGGATCAAGTACTGGAAAAAGTGTTGGATCGAGTGTCAAAACAAGTGCTAGAATAAGAAACATGGTGTGTGTTTCCTTGTAACAACAGAAAAACATGAATTAACTCTTGGAAACCATAAAATATGATAAATTAAACTTGATTGAATCACAAAACATGAATTATACGTACCTTATGATGATTGTATCATTTTACAGTAAAATTATGCAAAAAGCTCCTTTGAAAGATAAAAATGCCTATATACATATGGAAAAAAGTGTATAATAATGTCATGAAGATGTTCATATCTAGGGCCCAACATACCCGCACACCGACGATTTTGCAAGTCCCACTACAAACAAAGAGGTCATCCCTTGGAACTAGGCTTGCTGAGGAGGGTCGGCTTTAGAAGCCTTTCCTTCCTATTGTATAGGCTTAGCCTTGTTCCCCTTATGTTGCTTTAATTGTTCCCTTAAGTTGTGGTTAGATTGGGTCATCCCATCGACCAATTGCTGAAGGGAGTTAAATTTTGCTTGAAGGACTGCATTGTCATGATGAAGGTGTGCATCTATTGTCTTCCTCCGAGGAAGGCTTAGGTCCTTTAAGAGATGTGGTCAATAGGATGAGCCAATCTAACCACCAACAATCTAAAGTGACAAGATTTGAAGGTGGAGTATCTACCTTCACATGTAATTTACCGTGTGATGATGATAAGGGGATTGACCAATTCTAGCTTTATCCACTCCTTAGCATACCCTTCCTCTCATGAAATGCTCTCGAATTTGGGCTTAAACACCCTATTGTAAATGGAGCATGGTAATTGATGATTCTTGAACCACCTATCTCCCATTCTTGGAATTTTTGTTGCAGCAGCAATTGACTCTTCTATGACTACAAAATTGAGAGACCCTACATGTCCTATCTTGCCATCAAAACCAACTGCAAATTGCATAGAAAGACCATCATCATGGCCTTGCAAACTCAACATAAATGGACCCCAACCAACAAGCAAGAAGACTTCCCTACACTATGCGAATTCTAGAATGGGAAACAAGCCTTCATAGGAGGAGGGTTCGTATCATTTGGGCATTGTGACAAGGTTTGAATTCACTAAGAAAGGGATAAATTGAGCCACATAGAGACATGACTTGGGCATGGTTTGAGTGCAATTAGAACAGAGGGAAAATTTTACCAAGCAAGGGTGCAAACAAGCCAAGAAATGGCATGGGTTTAACATAGTCTAAGTGTGATTAGAACAGAGGGCGAATTTGACAGAGGTTGGGCATGATTCCTTAACACAGGGCAGAGAAAATGGCAAGGGAAAATGAAACAATAGAGTGCCCAACATGATTTTGGATTCTTTTATGGTGGAGGACATTTCCCACATGTGCACGTGAGCTTCCATGTGTGGGAGATTCGAATTTGATGGCAAGCTTGGGATAAATGGAGTGGCGCGTACATAGATCAATGTCCAAGTCTTTTGACTTGGACATTTGATCATAACCATATGAGGCATCTTTTAATAAATTCATGTAACAAATTTAATTAAATGTGATTGAATTCTAGTTCCCTAGAATCTAGAACAATTACTAGTATGCAATGCAATGGCACTTCAAATGACACTTTAAACAACATTGCATCTGTCACCTCATCTATCACCTCATCCGGTACTTCATCTGGTACCCCTATGTTAAGTGAATTTTGCCTCTTTTAATGGACAACCTACAATTTTGAAGTGCTTTTGAAAACCATAGTGGTTAATGAGGAGAGGCAAAGTACTCCATGCTTACTCATTCTTCTTGTATATGACATATAGTGTCAAAACATATAATAAACGGGTTATAGAAAGCATAAAACATGTATTTTCAAACCTACAGTATGTAGCTTGCAATGGAAGATAACCAATAAATAATGGTCTGTTAAGCATGAGTTCAGTAATGTATAGCACACAACATTTAAAAATAACATGACTATCAATGTAATAACCTGTATCATGGTAATAATACAAAAACTCTTGCAAAGACTCTTTTCCCTAGGAAATAATCCTTTGTCATCTCATCAACCCCTGCCCCACACCTAAGTATTGTGACACCTCACAATCAAAAGTATAGGAAAATAGTCAGTATCCCCCAATAGCTGAAGATTTATAGTATGTCATGTGTAAAGATAAAATTTCACCAATTGGTCCGCCGAGACAGTTAGTAGATGGCCCCACCTATAGGATAAGAGACCCTATATATAGATAATAAGAGGTAGGCAAGACAGTTTCAAGATAGTCTTAGAGTCTTTTCCCAATGGAAAATTGATGAGTTTCATTAAACTTATCTTAACCACACATATTCCATGTCAGATTTGTCTACAAGTAATGTTGTACATCAGGAAAAGTTTAGATTTATTATTTATTTTTGTAGATCATCATCCTCGCTACATAGTACTCTGGCAGGTGAAGCCTATTAAGTACTCTGGCAGGTTTACATAGTCATACCACAGGCCATTACCTGCTTTAAGCGTTCTTGTTCAATATCCCGACGGGTTAGCCTCTTAAACCCTCATAGAATGGCCCTCCATCCTTTAAGATATTAGTATAAGATTGCTTATGCAAGAATATGGGGGAACAACTCTGAAACAACTTTTTATTTCTTTTGCTTTTTAATTGGGATGGTATTTATGTTAGAGGATGAATTTTTGTTATATTGTTTAGTGGTTGTCCTAATGTAAGGGGTACTTAAGTGGATGTGGCCTATCTAAAGATATGATATAATCAATCTATTTAGTGTGTAGTGGATGGTACTATCGAGAAAGAACAGAAAGTTATCTCTAGGCTCAACTCACTGTCTTCTTTTGGAATTATGATAATGTTTCCATGACTTACTGCTAATGAGACCTCCCTGTTACTCTTTGATAAAGACACTTTACTTAATTACTCAAGTTTCTTTGAAAAACTGTATGAGAGACCTCTAGGATTTATAGTTATGGTATCACTTCCTTATACAATGGTGAAGAGATTCAAAAGAAACTACTTTGGAATGCCTTAAAATGATAATTTTGCAAAAACATGGCTAATTATAGTAAGTCACTATTCATTTGATTCTTTGGCAGACACAAGATTCAAGTATAACAATGTTTCGATGAGAGATCCTTGAAACGATGTACTCTCGGTGAAATAATTACTTACATAAATATCTAGAATTGCTTTATTAACAAAATACAAAAAATATTTACATCTATACAGTAGGAAACTTAGAAAATATTTCAAGAACAAGGGGGGACTTCCCCATCTACTAAGGCCAATGGATTTTCATCTGTCATGACCTGTAGAAAATCCTCTCTGGAAATGGGCTTATGATAAAACTTAAGTTGGTGTCCATTTACCACAAAGGAGACTTTTCCATCGTCAATTGTTTTAATTTTTACAACTCCATTTTCATATATAGTGTCTACCTCGTAAGGGCCCAACCAATGGGTGGTAAGTTTGCCTTTTAAGGTTTTGAACTGGGAATCAAACAACAGGGCCCAATCACCAAGGTAGAAGTGTTTCTTTTTAATAAACTTGTCATGCCACTTGCTCGTCTAGTTTTGGACCAATATTGTCCTTTGGATGGCATCTTCCCTGATCTCATCCAATTCATTCAATTGTAGGGCTCATTTCTTCTAAGCATCATCCAGGTTCAATCCTAATTCTGTGGCAATACAGAAGATCCTTACTTGGAATTCTATTGGTAAAAGTACTTTTTTCCTGTACACTATCTCATAAGGGGTATGCCCAGTGGTATTTCTCCAGGTAGTTCAATATGCCCACAAGGCCTATCAGCCCAATATCGGTGATGTAACTGAACAATCTTGGCCAAGATGGCTTCCATAAATTTGTTTGTAGATTCTACCTGACCATTGACTTGCAGGTGGTATGGAGAAAATTTACAATGTTTAATCCCATATTTCTCTGTTAGCTTTTTCATTAGCTCGGAAGTGAATTGAGTGCCTTGGTCGGTAAAAATTTCACGAGGGACACCGAAGTGGGTAAAGATGTCTTCATAGATGAATTCGACAACAGACTTCTCTGTGGCCCTAAATAGAGCTTTTGCCTCTACCCATTTGGTGACATAGTCCGTACAAACCAAGATATAGTTCTTCCTACAGGACATGGGTGAAATTAGTCCTACAAAGTCAAGGGCCCATATTTTGAAGGGTTCTGTCATAACTTGGGCCTGCAAAGACATTTTGTTAGATGATGTAGGTCTACCTATCCTTTGGCAACTATCACAAATTCTCACATACTTGGCAGCATCTTTGAAAATTCTAGGCCAATAGTAACCTGGATATAATACCTTATAGGTTGTACGTTTGTTAGAGAAATGGCCACCACATGGTCCATCATGACAACTTCGTAGTATTTCAAGGACCTCATCCTCTCAGACACATCTACAAATAATCAAATTAGGACCTGTGTGAAAAGGATCACGACCAACCCAAGAGTAATTAGCACTCTATGTAATAATTTTCTACTTTTCATGAGGTGACAAATGAGACGGTAACTTCCTAGTAGCCAGATAGTTTGCCATATCGGAAAACCATGGGGTATTGAAAGAAAGGGAAAAGAGATGCTCATCTGGGAAACTATCATCTACAGGAACGTCATCATCCTCATTCTTTATTCAGGAAAGAAAGTTAGCTCCTACATTATCCTTTCCAGGTCGATCAAGCACAATAATGCTAAATTCTTGTAATAACAAGAGCCACCTAGTCACTCGGCCATTAGTTATAGGTTAATTCATGAGGAACATAACGGTGGAATGATCAATCTGTATAAATACTTCATAACATATAATGTACTGACGAAATTTGTTAATAGCATGAACAACTGCTAAGAACTCTTTCTCGGTGACTGTGTAGTTCAACTTGGCAGGGGATAAGTTCTTGCTTATAAAATAAATGGCATAGCATTGTTGGTCTTATTTCTTCCCTAATACCCCTCTTATTGTGGTGTCAGAGTCATCAATGGATATATGAAATGGGAGAGTCCAATTATTCCCTCTAAGAACGGGTGCCACAAACAGCTTGGTTTTCAGGGTTTCAAAGGTAGTTTGACAATGCTTAGTCCAAACAAAATCAACATCTTTTATCAATAATCCAAACATAGGTGCAACAATCTTTGTAAAATTTTCAATAAACCATCAATAATATCCAGCATGTCCAAGAAATCTTCTCACCTCTTTCTGAGTCTTGGGGGGTGGAATTCTAATAATGACCTCAATATTTGCAAGATTGACTTTTATTCCTTCAGACGAAACATGATGTCCTAGAACCACTCCTTTAGTTAGCAACATTTTTCATTTTTCATGAATTAGGGATAGGTTCATCTCTTGGCATCTAATGATGACTTTTTCTAAGTTGTCTAAGGCTTTCTGGTAAGTGTTTCCATAAACTGTGAAGTCATCCATGTAGACCTCCACACAATCATGAATAAGATCGAAAAATATCCCTAATACTGCTCGTTGAAATGTGGTAAGAGAATTACACAATCCAAATGGTAAGAGAATATAAGCATAGGTACCCCAAGGACAAGTGAAGGTAGTCTTGTCCTGGTCCTCGGTTGCTATAAGAATCTGGTTGTACCTGTTGTACCCATCTAGAAAGGAGAAGTACTTCTTTTTGTACAAGGTATCTAGAACTTGGTCAATGAAAGGAAGAGGAAAGTAGTCTTTCAGAGTGGCCTTATTGAGGTCCCAAAAATCAACACAAATTCTCCATTTCCTATTCACTTTCTTTGGAACACTACTAGTGGGGAAAACCCACTTACTGTCGGAGATGGGATAGATAAATTTTAACAACTTTTGAATCTCCTCCTTGACTATATCTTTGAGTGTTGGGTTCATCCTCCACTGGGGTTGCCTAACACGTGTCACTTCCTCCTAGGTGTATATATGGTGGATACATGTGTCAGGATGTATACCCTTCATGTCAGTGTATTCCCATGTAAATGCTCTTGATTTTTCTTTAAGGATATCTACTAACTATTTATGTTGGTCTATATCTAGCCCGGAATTTGTATGTAAAAATTTCCCTCGACTAATCTCATAGGGTATAGTATAAGACATGGTAGACTCATTGACTTCGAAAATAAAAGATGTCGAAGCCAAAACAGATGGATCTAATTGTTCTTGAAATTATTCCCTGAACATGTACTCAAATTGGGGAAAAGACTGTGGAAAATCCACACATGTAATGGTAGAAATGAATTGGTTTAGCACATTTTCTGGTGTATGCTCATGAAGTGTCCTTGCATGGTCACTAGGCAATATAGGTTCTTCCCGGTCATTGTTTTCGTATGGACATTGAAGACACCGTAGATTTTCCATAATAAGTTGAGATGGAGGGTAAATGGTGAGCTTCTGGATACAGAGATGATTTGAGATGGTCATTTCTGCTTCTCTACAACCAATAAATGCAATAGTTGTGGCTAGCCAAGGTCTTCCCAAAATAATAGGATGGCCTCAAGCAGGATCCTTTGAACGAATGACAAGAAAATCTACAAGGTACTCCCATGAGGCTAAAGTAACCATGACATCATCTAGAATCCCTTCAGGTATAACCCTAGTCTTATCTGCTAATTCCAAAATGGTTGGGGTAGGCCGAAGAATAGGTTGTAACTATAATCGTTCCAAGGTAGTAGCGGTCAAAACATTGAAAGTTGCCCCTAGGTATATGAGGGTGTTTTTGATGGAGACCTCCTTAATGGTTATAGTCACTATGGGGTTTCCCGGATTCCCATACTTTGCTAGCTTTGGCTACTTTGATATGTACTCAGAGAGTCCTCCTACAAAATGTACTGTAGGAGGGTCCCTTTGCTTCCTACCTTCCTTCTTGATACACAATTCCTTGACTACCTTACTATATATTGGAATGTCTTTAATGGCTTGAATCAAACGAATCTTGACACAAATATTTTTCAATTCATTCAAAATGTCAAATTTTGGTCGGGTGGTAGGTTTCTCGATTACCAATCTGTTTGGATAAGGAGGGACCTTCGTAATTTGTAAAGGTTCATTTTGTGGAATCTTGGGTTCTTGATTCTTAGGGATAATAACATCTTCCCACCTAGTGCCATCTATGGGTTGTTGGGTGGTTTTTCTTCTTCTTCTTCTTCCTAGATGACTACTAAAGGTCTATGCCTATCTAGAACTTTTCACGATCTTAGTTGCATTTCCTGTAATGGAACAGAATTAATGACATATGTCAGGAAGGCCTGCATCTCAACATTGTTAAGAGGTTGAGGGGGCTTATTATTGGGATTCTGTAACACCCCTCCTAGCTAAGGACAACTGGTGAAAGTTTTTTTTTTTTTTTTTGATACAGTGTGTGCGCGTGTGTAGAAGAAACATCCCCCTATACTCTATGTTAACCTCGAACCGACAGGATGCTAGTAAAATGGACACAATCAAGACGACCCGACATGGCATAACAATAACACAAAGCAGCGCCCCGAACAGGAGGCGGGCAACATAAGGCTATAGGCAGAGACAAATACCAGGGTTAGGCATAGTACGGTCATGGAAGGAAAGAATCCGTCAGTAGAGTCGCAGTAGTGGAACTGTGCCTTTAAACAGCCCGAGACTACTGATACGGCTCAGGATGTGTCACAAGAGTGGAACTGTGCCTTTAAACAGCCCGAGACCCTTGATACGACACTAGATCCCTTCCCGGGTTACACACA
>JASDQU011444766.1:30690-43229 GCA_032191745.1 Picea mariana
GTTTTTTTTTCATATATATTATACTTTCCAAGTTATATAAATTTGTTTATTATTAATTGAAAATGCATATTTTACATGTCTGGCATATTGCAGTTGAAACACCACAAGGCTATGTGGTGAAATGGTTGTAAATTTCGCATCAAACAGTTGGATGAAACCAGAAATTTTTTTGATACTGGGATAACTGCAATATTCCAGGTCACTAATGTTTCCTATAGGAGTGACAGACGTCCTCAAGAATCTAAAAATAGATACTATGGGTTTTTTAATGATATAATTGAGTGTGAATTTAATTACTTCAAATTAGTTTTGTTCGATGTCAAATGGTATAGGTTACGAAAGAATGAACATGATGAGGAAAGAACTATTATTCAACATGCCAACAGATTTTGGATGATTAAAACAACAATTTTTGAAAAAACAAATGACCATTATGTTTTTCCAAGTCAATGTGAACAAGTATTTTACTCAAAGGTTCCAGGTAAGAGGGATTGGTCATTTGTTGTTAAATATGATCCAAGAGGAGGGTCAGTAAAGTAAATTGTATATGAGGAAGATGATATTGAAGAATAATATGATGTAGACCTAGAGAAAGAAGAATATGGGTCGACAGATGAAGAAGACTGAGAAGATGAACTAGGCGTAGGAGACAATGCGTTCATTCTTGATGATGATATCGATGAAGATATGCTCGAAAATGACATTGATGATGATGATGATATCATCAATCCTTTCAACAGTGTTTCTGAACTAGAAGTTGATACAAATATCGAGTTGGATGATCAAGAAGAAGATACAAAAGAAGGATGATAAAAATGTTGCATTGGTCGATGAGGTACGTAACTAGATATTTTAATTTGTATGAATTATTATCTTTAAATAATTTTTAATTATGTGAGTTAATTAAATGTTTTTAAGTTTTATTTCATTTTTGTTTTTGTAGTTTCTATGCATGATTACTATGTTTCTTTTGTTTGTTTTCTATTTTATATTGGGTACTGGGGAATTGAGAGTGATCTGAGGGGGGAGGGGCCATATGAGCTTCCACCTTCAAGTGGTTGTCCTTTTTTAGTAGAGAAAAAATTATTATCAAAACCAAGAGAGGTTCATTCATTCATCTTTATACTCAAAGATAACTCACAGAATCACTCTATATATTGTCTCATCTCATCCTCATTTCGTTTTAATTTTATGATCAGTCAAATTTTAAAGGAAACAACTATTAAAAGACATTGTACTAGGGCTAGAGTACATGATGGGAAACAATGACCTGTGAATGGGGCCAATGTTGAAATTTTTTCAAAATGTTTCTGTATGACATCATACATCCTTGAGTATTGAAACACTCCCATACTATCAAGGCATGCGTCTAGTCTAACCATGTCAAATTTTGATGCATACATGCACGTATTGAAGAAATTTCAACATTGGCCCCATTCACTAGTGATCATTATGCGAGGTTGATGCATGAGATTTGTGGTGGTTGAATTGGAAGTTCCATGACATTTCAAGAGAGTCCCAAAAAATATTCTACAGATGGAAAGAATATAATTGAAGCTCTTGCGACATCAAATCGACTTGGTAATTCAATAATCAAACCCTCTTTATGTATTTTATGAGGAAATCAAACATCCTTGAGTATTGAAACCCTCCCATACCTTCAAGGAAACTATCTAGTATAACCATGTCAAATTTTGATGCATACCAGCATAGATTGAAAACATTTCAACGTTGGCCCCATTTACTGTGCACTGTGTAGGGTCGGTCGAAGAAATTTGTGATGGGTGTATTTGAAGTTTCATGTAAAATTTCAAGATAGTTCCGACAATGATTCTATAGAAGGGAATGACAAATGATGAAAATGAGAGGTGTATCATGATGAACATTGATGAAAATGTGGACGATCTCAAAGATTATGTGGGGACAACATACATCCTTGAGTCTTGAAACCCTCCCATACTATCAAGGCATGTGTCTAGTCCAACCATGTCAAATCTCGATGCATACAGGAACATATTGAAGAAATTTCAATGTTGGCCCCATTCAATAGTGCTCACTATACGGGTCGGTGCATGACATTTGTGGTGGTTGAATTGGAAGTTCCATGAAATTTCAAGAGAGTTCCAACAAATATTCTACGGATGGAAATAACGAAATTTGAAAAAATGAGATGCCCATTATGAGCATTGTTGCAAACATGAACGATCTCAAATATTATGTGGTCAGGACATCAGACATCCTTGAGTCTTGAAAACCTCACATATCATCAATGCATGTGTCTATTCTAACCATGTCGAATTTCAACGCATACATGCACAGTTTGAATAAATTTCAACATTGGCCCCATTCAATGCTCACTATGCGAGGTCGATGCAAGATGACATTTGTGGTGGGTGAATTGAATCTTCTGCGACATCAACTCAACTTGGTAATTCAATAATAAAACCCTCCTTAAGTGTTATGCAGGGACATCAAACATCCTTAATTATCGAAACCCTCCCATACCTTCAAGGAAAGTATCTAATCCAACCATGTCAAATTTCGATGCATACAGGAACAGATTGAAAACATTTCAACGTTGGCCCCATTCATTGCTCACTGTGCGGGGTCGGTGGAAGAAATTTGTGATGGGTGTATTTGAAGTTCCATGTCAAATTTCAAGATAGTTTCGACAACGATTCTATAGAAGGGAATGACGAATGATGACAATGAGAGGTGAAACATGATGAACATTAATGAAAATGTGGAAGATCTCAAATATTGTGTGGGGAAATCATACATCCTTGAGTCTTGAAACCCTCCCATACTGTCAAGGCATGTGTCTAGTCTAACCATGTCGAATTTTGATGCATACATCCAAAGTTTGAAGAATTTTCTACGTTGGCCCCATTCACTACTCACTATGTGGGGTCGGTGCAAGATGAAATTTGTGATGAGTGTATTGGATGTGCCATGGCATTTCAGGGGAGTTCTGAAAAAGAATATTCTATAGATGGCAATGAAGAATGATGACAATGATACATCCATTATATTGAATGTTGATGCAAACATGGATGATCTCAAATATTATGCGGGGACATCAAACATCCTTAAGTATCAAAACCCTCCCATACCTTCAAGGCGACTATCTAGTCTAACCATGTCAAATTTTGATGCATACATGCACAGATTGAAAACATTTCAATGTTGGCCCCATTCACTACTCATTGTGCGGGGTCGGTGGAAGAAATTTGTGATGGGTGTATATAAAGTTATCACCTGGGGTGTCTACTCATTTATCCTTATCACAATGGACCTACATGTCACTCTACCCATCTGTCAAACTCTTTAACTGACAAGTATGTTGTTATTTTTTATTTTTCAAATAATCCAAAGAACAAAAGAACAAAGTGGGTGACCCAAAAAACAAAGTAGTGGTGTTCTAACATTTATATACCTCATATACTGTCCTAAGTAAACTATCATCAAGAATTACCATTTATATATCAATATGCTAAAGATGATGTTGAATAATCACTTGTCATTATTGAATAATTGGTATAACACAAAAATGTCGAAAAATGCACACAACTCTTGACACAAACAACTTAAAAAAATATGTCGTACTCATGATGGTACAAAATCATGAAATCATTCCAATGGAACCACTTTTGAATTATTGGACTATAAAAATTCTTGAATTCACAACTATGCACATTTGATAGATAGATTTGGAAAGCAAGGCTTAAATATTAGTTATCTAACCATTAGAAAAGGAGATATTAAGCGTATATGTTAAAAAACTATACACATTCCAAGATAAAATGGATACACTTGGACCAAAGATGGGCATTTTTCTTAATTTGAGGCTTAAAAAAATGGTCCATGTGACATTGCTAAAAAATTCTCTAATTGTCCACGCTACAAGATAATGTAGTCCCTTAAGTCATAATATCAACCCGCTTAATATTTCTAATTTCCTTCAGCCTCCAATAGATCTTCCAACTAACTTTGGAATCAAATTTTATTTAGGAGAAGGCCAAAATAAACAGTTTTGCAAGAGGTTATTTAGGGGTTTCTGAGCACGAGAAAAGAGAAGCTTTGAAGAAGTATTTTTTCTACAAAACAAGAAGTAACATCCTTGCAAGATATTCATATTGAGAGAGGTCAAATCCTAGTGATTTCAATATGGTATATTCCTTTGGATATTTTCTAGCAGCCATTGCCACATTTGAATAAAAGGTATTAAATCTAATTATAATTTTCAAGAACTTAAAGTTTGTCTTGTCTATAGATTCTCCCAATTATAATTAACAAACATTTAGTTTTTCTATGTGTAAATTTTTAAGCCCATACAAACCACAATCACACTTCAAAACCTATTATCGTTGAGCATTCCAACAACACCAAGCACCTCATATGTTTTGACCAAACTAAACTATTAGCTGAAACTGAACACTGTTTGACTAGGATCATTAGAGAAGCTATTGAAATTGAGAAGTTATTTTATTTTTACATTTTTACTCCCTATTTAACCTTCCTCGCCCTCTTTCCTTCATTCAAATATATTCATTTGTATCCTCTTTTTTTTGTTCTCCTATTTATTCCTCTATGGTTTCTTGGTTTCTTTCCTCAATTGATGCCATTTCCTTGTTTCTTTTCTTCCCCTTCCCCTTTTTCCTTTACTTATATTTGTGGAAAAAATTATACATTTTTCGATAGTTAACTTTATTTATTTTTACTTTAATTATGTGCATTGATCCCTTTGAATTAAAATTACTATGAACCATTTCTAACCTTAATTTTAGAATCATTATTATCATTATTATTGTCTTACTATTATTTTTATCTCTTAAGATTGTACCTAGCAAGTGTAGAGGTATGCAACATGTATGAGTCCAATGTCTTGCTAGCACATAATCAAAATCAATTGAAATGAAAACATTGTTAATTATTCCTATTGCATTTTAAAAGTAATGGCCAAATACAAACTTGATTAGCATTCCTTCAACAAAAATACATTCATTGTTTTCATAAACTTCATAAAATTTAATCTTGATAAACAAGGTATGTTGAGGGGTTTCTTGAGCATAGTCCATTCTCTAACTTAAATATTGTCATGAATACATCTTTTGATACATTCGTAATTATGTATCTTCAACTATTATAAGAATGATTAAATTAAAATAGAAAATTTTTAGTGATAATTTAATAAGATGTCATGGAAAAAAAAGATGTCACCTACTAAAATTGAAAGGACCCCTATTGTCTTAGGAACGATTTAAAGAAAAATGTTAATAAATTTTAAAATTGTCTTTGTCAATAATCTCCATGACCACACTTTTTGTAAAACTCCTACTTGGTGTACAAAACCTTCTAATGGCACTCGTATTTGAGGCACAAACCAAATATCCCCTCTAAATGGCTTGTGTTGTGATTTAAGGACTCATTCATGGATCATGAGCCTTAAAAGATTCATTTAGGTACTAATACCCTTTATTTTATCCCATGACCATGGTTAAGGTTTTGAGACCCATCCCTTATGCCTAAAAATTTCTAAGGATGATAATATATCATTCATAGGATAAAGATCCTATCTAGAGGGTTTATGTGATGGTTTGAGGTGTCATTAATGAATTATGATCCTATAATATTGGCTTAGGTACTATGGCCCTTATTTTCATATGTCAATCATGATCAAGGCCATGAGGCCCATGCCATGTACACAAAACATCTCAATAATGTCCATATCCCAGAATGAGGCCAATGATTTTGGTTTGTGTGGTGGTTTAAGGCCTAGTTCAGGGATCAGTGCCCTATAAGCTTGATTTTGGGTCGATAGCCCAAGACCCATACCTTATGTGAAAATACCCATACATGAATGCCCCTCAACCTCATATGTATGCAATATGGATTATAGGAGACAAATATCCTCTAGTTACTCCTAGATGTTAGGGCATAATAAGATAGAAACACTAATGTTGGAAAATACAAAGAGAAGTATGGAAGGAAATAACTTGTAATTCATTGTTGTAGGTGTTGAATTTAGTTTGGTTTAATAAAATATGTTGAATCTACTTGTGATGAATAAAAGAGTTGGTATGGATCTCCAAGATTAATCCATGTCTGGACACATGTAGCTCAACTTTCCCGTTAGACAAGATTTGAATGTGATCTCTAATGTGTGTGTGTGTGTGTGTGTGTGTGTGTGTGTGATATCCAATAAAATATATATCAAACAAACATTAGATATACTACCATAAAATATATATCAATGATAAATCTAAGTAGAGAGATTGTAGTACACTCAAAAGGGATGATGCCTCCCTTGCCATAGTTGTGATGGAAACTCCTTTGAGTTTGTAGGGTTGAATTGTTGAAGGTATGATGGGACCTATGCCAATGAAGATTCCTTGGGATGAATCAACAAGTCTTCAAATTTGGTCAATCCATGCTAATCACAATAGGTCCATGTAGAGGCATTAGATATGACAAGAGAAAGCAAACCACGAGCATGGAAGAGTTGGAAGATCAATATGTTTATCTAATTTCAGTGTGCATTACCAAATTAGGGTTTCAAATAATGCATGTTGTTCAAGAAAACTAATGAGGCTTTACAAATAGATGTTGAAGCCACATAGATGATTCCACAACTATAGGTTATGAACTGTGACTAACAATTTGGTATATTGAGACAAAGACCAAGGTAGTGGTGGTTATCGCTAACTATGGAAAATGCATCTCAAGTAAGGTCGTATTTTAGATAAGACCCAGGAAGAACTATGCCACTGGTAGAGTGACCAAAGAAATAAGTGAAGGGAGATGGGTCTTTTCTTCAGTGTTTGAGGGACAAGGGAAAATAGAGAAATAAAGGGAACATGAGCACAAGAAGCTAGGAGAGGAGAAGAGAATATCAATTATGGAAGGCATTGCCTTAAGCGATTCAGGGTAGGGGAAGAAATAGAAGGATACAAGAGTTAGGTTTTCTAGAAAGGTTCAGAAGAGGTCCACCCTTTAGGAAAAGGTGGATGAGAGGAAGGGAGAGGGGTCATTAAGGTGAATCACACATCACAATGACGGTGCCCTATAGAATTCTAGGTCTCTAAGTTTTGAGACTTTGTGTTGAGGAAACCTATGAAGTAAGAATGGGTCTAAGGGGAACCTATAGGCACATCACCCAATACTTGTGTCAGAGGGAGTGACTTGATGGTTTTTTATGTTGACCTAGGTTCAAGAGGAGGAGTAATTTTGGTAGGTTGAGGACATATATCTTGTCTTAAAGAAGTGTTCTATTGATATGCATCATCTTGTTTAGGAGAAGTGCACTGTCAAGTCGTAGTAACTTGGACCAATGGATATCATGAGCCTTGTTGGGAAGAATAAGAGTTCTTATGTCGAAGGACTTGAAATTCATTCGAGTTGTGAGTGTTGAGATTATGATAATTGCACCAATCTTTTTATTTAGGGAAAAGGTTAGCATCCATGATTATGTGATTAGTTCTAGGAGAACTTATATGAGGAGGGGGAGACCTATTTGTCTTACAATGCTTGGGTAGAGGCACATTGGGTGCTAAAGGAGAAAGGATTTGAGGTAAGGTTGGAGGTATAGCACGGGGAACATAGTGAGGAGGGAAGGGTTTCCTAAGAGAGAATTTAAGTTTTACAAATTATATAAGGATTTACTCTTCAAGTTGTCACATGTATGACATGTGTTCATCACACATCCTAGATGAGGTTGAAATTTACATGTTTAATTATTTTCAAGAAGAGGGTGTATGTTTATGCCATGTTCGAAGGAAGTTGTGATTATCCTCCATGGTTAACTTGGATAATGTAGTAATAAGGGGAAGGATCCCTATGTTATAAGGATGGGTAGGAATTGTTTTATGATTTCTTAGACAACAACTAGGAGGCATGTTAATCGAATTCATTTGAATGAGGTGAGAGAGTTTGGACATGTTTTGAGGGGAGAGTTGGTTGATACTAAGATCAAATGAGATAGGGAATAAAACACTCAAGTAAGGACAAGAAGAGGAATCCATAGTCACAAAGAGACAAGGGGAAATAAATAAGAGAGAAGGGAGGAACCTCCGTTAAAGTTGTCAAGTTGAATCATCCAAGGCATGCATATAACTATGCCAATGAAGATGCCTTAAGATGAATTAATAAGTCTTCAAATTTGGATCCATGTCCAGCATTAGAAGTCCTTGCAGGAGCGTTGGAGATGATAGGTGCAAGAAACCAAATGCATGGAAGAAATTCATGTGCTTGAGCACACAAATTAGTAAACCATGGGGGACATTTAATTTTTTTAAGTCCTTACCTTAAAACCCCTATAATACCCATAACCTCTATGACCCATATCCATTGAACTCTATAATTTGAAACACAACCCCTATAAACACTATTATTCTAATCCCTAACTTATAAAACCATTAACTCCTAACCTCTAAACCATCTAATCCTTAACCTCAATGCTAATTCCTAACCCATATAACCCATATAATTCTTAAAACCCCAACCTACATATAACTTATATTAATTATATTTATAATTATAATTTACATATTTATATTATATTTTGTTATAATTAATATAATATATATTAAAACAACAAAATAAAATATATATTAAAAATAGCAAAATAAATTTTAAAACAAACTATATGAAACAAAACCCACGCCTATCCTACAGTGCGAGTGAAAACAGAGTGTGGGACAAAGTCGTGGGATACCCTAGTGGATACACTAGAGGATACGCAGTGCGAGTGATACACTAGAGTATACACTAGAGGATACATAGTGCAATCGATACCCTAGTATATACACTAGAGGATACACAATGTGAGAGACAGAGTTGCAGGATACACTAGATAGCCTACAATGTGAGCAACAGAGCTGGATACCCTAGCTAGCCCACAGTGCGAGTGAAAGAGGAGACCCTACCAACAGAGGACACGAGAAATGCCTCCAAAATCAGTCATTTTCCCTCCAGTGTCAAGTTGATTATATAAGGTTGCATCTAAACTATTTGATGAAACAAGTGAATGAAATTGTCTACATGAATAAGCAAAATATTATCATTGATTTGTTTGTACGATTGTTTTAAGGATTATACCATGATCTGGAACCCTTATCTATTACCATCCTTTGGGGAATTCTTGGTATGTTGATACATGTTCAAGTAAGGGCACACACTGATTAAAGTTGTAACACAAAACACTTACAATTTGTACGAAGAAACCAACCTGTAGGAGGTACCTATTTTACTAATTCATTTGTTTCATATCAAAGGTACCTTTTGTATTTTTGGAGTTTATTCCAACCTCATACCATATTGGCTTACCTCTTGTTTGAGCTATAAGGAAATCTACAAGTTAATGATCCCATGGGAATTGGTTTACCCCTTTTCAACACCTCTTTTCAAAATTGGTCTATTTCATCTAAAGATTATGATAAAGAGACTAAAACCCAAGGGGAGGAATAATCTATTATTTAATCAATATTAACAATGAATACCAAGGCCCTGCAAGAATGGGTCCTTATGGGTGAAACCTTCACCAACAAGATCAACTATATCTTCAAAAACGTACTCAATACCCTTGCTAGGATTTCTAGAATGGGCAGACAAATAAATGCATCAAATTCGGGAGAGGAGTTACCCCAAACTAAAAAAATAAGAAGGAGAGGAGTTACCCCAACATGTCTTCCTTCCAGGTGTTAGTTTTTACCCTTCAATGGATTGATCTTGGTASTTTGTAGAAGACTTGAGCATTCACAATCAATATTTATGCACCAAATATAAACCAAGATATAAGAGGAAGGAGGAGAGTAGTTACCCCAAACTATCAAAGGAAGAAGGAGAGGAGTTACCCCAAAATGTATTCCTTCCAAGTGGTAGTTTTTACCCTTCAATGGATTGATCTTGGTAGTTTGTAGAAGACTTGAGCATTCACAATCAATCTTTATGCACCAAATAGAAACYAAKATAKAAGAGMTTCAAGAATTGACACCAAYRTCCATAAAGRYWRAACCCTTRTACATCCATRTGCTCCAAGAAAGATATGTCAATTAAKATCCAAGGAGTGGAAGCTCCAAAAATACAATGATGACTACAAATGAGGCATGGATACTCCKTATATGGAGTCTAACTCAACTCCCTTTAGAATAGAATAATAATATCTCATGTGAAATCCTTAGATTTAGCCTAGGGAGGAGTGAATAATTATTACATCCAACTAACTAATATTTTTTTTAAAATAAATAGGTGGTCAAGCCACATGTACAATACTCCAATCAAAATAGGTCGAAGAGAGTGGGATGTCTCCATCAAAGAGGCAATAAGATGAGTCAAAGGTGCAACATGTAGCCTCCAAAATCCTCCAAGTGGATAGATCCACAACCAACTCCTCAATGTAGGCAATGAAAACCTCTTAGTCATCCAAGGTGGACATGTAGCTCCCCAAAGTGAAAAATACCAACAGTAATGAGTAGAAGCACTCAAGAGTGGACGAATCCCCTAAATTAAGCTCCAATGGTCATGTGTGAGGTATCCAATGTGTAACCTCCTTCTCAAATCATGTCAATCATATACTCAACTCAATGGAAGTCCAAGAAGGTTCATATGTGCTAAATATAATCCCCAATGGCTAGGTAATGCATCCTCCAAGGAGGTCATCCATAAAACTATGTGATACATGCCTCTAAATGCACAAAAAAGTTGACCACTCTAATATTTGTGACATGGCATGGCATGAGAGGTCCATGTGCATGAATAATATCCCCAAACTACCTATGTCATTCTAACCAATGCCTTGACAGTTGTAAGATTGCATCGAGAGTTGTGAACGAACTCAGGAGTTGTGAAGATACCTTGGGAGTTGTGATAATTACAAATKTCATAATGAATCCCATGCAATGTCCACTTAGCCGCAATGTCCATTCACCATTAATATGACCAATATGTAATCGTGGCCTTTGAATAAGGGCTTGTCCCATTTTTCCTTTTTGGATGGAGTGAGTCAAGGTAATTAAAAAAWWTKTCCTTTTTTGGATGGAGTGTGTCAAGGCAATGGAAAACAACAATAATGGAAAATAACAACAACATCACTTATCCCATTRTCAATAACTCGCACCCATGCCTTAGCCTTTACAATTTTGTAGCCATCGATGGGTTATGAATCAATAACAACTCTTGTATTTGTTACTTAWYAATGCACTTTACTCTCAATTGCTCACTCCATTTTGACATGTATAGGCCACTTGTACCTTTCTACTRTTTCTTCTCCTTGGGTTGAGGAATCACCTCCTCCACCTTAGCCACTTCGGTTCCCTCTTCCCTAGTCGTAACCTCCATTTGTATTATCATTTTTATTAGGGTCTACTTAAGTGTTCAACATAAGCATTGTAGTCTAGTATTKCCATATTCATGTATTTGAAATAATATTCATATTTTCGATGAGGKTAGTGTTTTTAGTGARTTAAARTTCCACCTTTCTTGTTCATTTTTTTTAGAAATACCATGATTTGGGTTGTATTTAAATTCTCCAAAAACTCTTAGGGTAATGTTACAGGAGAAAATTTCCCAACATAGAAGTGGAATCCTAATATTTTTCATAGTTCCTATTGAGTTTGCATGTTTCAATAACTTCCAATCAACAAAACGTTGGCCTGGAGTCAATCATAGAACATATATGACTTAACAAGTTTTGCAGATAATAGGTGGAGATTTTAAACCATCAGTTCTTATACCATGTTGGGGAATAGGGTGGAACATGACATGAAATAGAAAATATGGTACTGCAAATAATCGAAGAGGAACAAAATTTTGAAGACAAAGGTGGTGTCGAAAGACACAATTACAACACTTAAGAAGAGAAAAATATGATCAAAACATCATAGTGAATATTGCAGAACTTGATCTACATGATATATGTATTCTATTGATTGATGATAATGACCCATGGGGTATTCTATTTATAACATAAATATCTAACCAACTTTTATAGAATCTGGAAGATCATGTCCACTTGTAATCGTGACTTGTTAGAGTTGACCTTGCCAAATCCACATTGTTCAGTCTGCTCGACAAGGATGCTAAACTTGACCGCCTATGTGTCCCCAACTTGTAGTCGATTGTTGGGTTGCTCAATCCACTACTCGAATATCTTTGATTGTTGGTCGATTTTCTGATCGACGAGAACATCTATTACTCGACCGACTGATGTAGTGTTTTGGTCGATCACTCAACCGATTGTATCCAAATGTAGGTCAACCGCTCGACCGACTGAATCTAGGATATGTGTGATGAAACAACGATGTTTCATGTTCCAATAATGCATCCTATTATAACCTCATTCTTTATATGTATTTCTGCCCTTTTCTTTCTTGTCATGTTGGTGTTAGGTGATCTTTTTCACCAAAGTGAGGTCTATTAATTTTTTAAGGAAAGTTAGAGATTCATCCTTATTTCTAGATTCTACATTTTCTTATTGAAAGTTTTTTCTCCAATTATCATTATGAATTGTCTAAGATATCAGTGCATGGTCATTTTTTAATTTT
>JASDQU011444767.1:7912-23222 GCA_032191745.1 Picea mariana
TCATGTGTATAATAAGGTAATTTAATATGGATGATAATATATTTGGGTTAAAATATACTTCATGTGCATTTGTTCAAGTAGGATAATCAACCATTATAAACTGGATGTTTATAAGTCAAACAATGCATGGGGAAACAAGTCCTTGAATCGTAAAAGGTAGGGCTTTGAGGAAGTTTCATGGCGCAATGGGATTTTCAAATTTTTTAGGTGGGAATCTTTGGAGGAGCGTAGGGATGCTTGTTTCTACTGGTCCAACTGCTAGAATGGAGGGAGCATGAGTGGTTTCTCGCTAGTTTTACTCTTTTGTTCCCACTGACCTTCATTTTAGTGGTTTTTCCTCCACCATTTTCTTGTTAGGTTTCTGGGGTATTTCAGACATTATTATGATTTGACATGCATTAGATCTTCATTGATTGCTCCTATTTTTTCAAAGATTCTCACTGTTGGCTACCCTGGTTGAGTCCTTTCTAAGAATGCCACATCACACACCTCTCAACTAATTTTTGTCTCATTTGCAAGTTTTTTAAGGTTTAGAGCTTAGTTTTAATGATTGGTGATGTCAGCTATCTCTTGGGAGATGAAGCAGAGGATCCTTGGGATCACTCTAGCTTCATTTATACAGTGGATGAGATGTGTAAAAACTGAGGCATTAAATCCTACGTAACTGCGCCTTCGTCGGTTCCACCAACCTTTTGTTTGTCCATCCTTCCTTCACTTTGCACTGTTCCAACAAACATTTCCAAGTCGGTTCATACCTGCGCTCCGGTTTGTAATGATGCTCTGCATGAGTTTGGAGGGTGAACGAATGGAATGGAGGAAGCTGGTCTAGCTAGGAAGGTAGGTGATCTCCGAAACTCTACTAAAGTGTCTTATGTTACTTTTGAAGGGGTTAGGAGTAAGGATAGGTTTTCTATTGAGGAATCTGATAGAGTTGTTGCGGGGAAGCGCCTTTCTCTGAAATGTTTTACAAAAGTGTGGAAGCCAAAGGGAACGAAGCGTTCTCTGGTATTGGGGATGGCCATAGGGCGTGAATATTCATGCTCACTTGCTATGTGCGTGCTTATTGGTAGGCTTGTCTATCGCCTTTACTGTAAAATCTCGGTAGCAGAGTGGATGAAGGCCAAATGGGAACCCATCCTAGGTTACTCTCCGAAGATACTCACACTATAGAGTGGATGGTTCGGTTTTGTATTCAAATCTCTAGAAGATTCCACTAGGATTATAGAAAGCTTCTGGGTTTTTGAAGGCGACAACCTTATGCTCAAGCGGTGGAGGCTTAAATTCGACCCGGACACCGAATATTTTAGCTTTAGGAACCTGTGGGTGTTGTTACCAGGTATGCTTTTATATATGTGGAACCTCAAAGCCTTGGAGGCTATTGGGAATGTGTTGGGGTGCTTTATAAAGACTGATGAAGTGGCTATGCACTCGAGTGATAGACGAATGGAAAAATTTATCTTAGAGATTGATGTTCATGGAGGGCTACTGGATTCACTTGAGATAGACTGGCGTGGCATGGTGATTTCACAGAGGTTGGACTACCTTAGGGTTTTGTTTCATTACTCACGTTGTCGACAGACGAGTCATATAAAAAAGGACTGTTGTCTCCCGTTTGGTGCTTATTCCGGCGTGCCACTTTCGGATGACACAGTTACTAATGGCTATCCAACTAAGGTGGAGACACTGGAGCATGTTAACTATCCGAGTGCTTGGGATTCAGAATTCTCTTTTCCTACAACTTCTACTTTTGTGGGTAAGTTACGTCTTTGTCTGCTTGGGAAAGAGATCATCTCGATTCCTATTTTTCAGTGTCAACAAATGAAATTGGGGTGTCTATTAACTCTGAGTTGCGGGGCAGTGAGCCTGTTGGTAACCATGGTTTCACTGAGACATGGGATTCTCCACAAGTTTCAAAAGTTGTGGAGCGTTCGTCTCACATCCCACTAGTTGAGCCACAACAAAAGACATTTTCTGAACAACCAAATTGTTTGTTGACAGAAGGATTTCCTCTGCTTCTGGGCTTTGGGCTATGGGGAGCCTGCCATAAGTGATCACTCTTTGGATAATATCCTTATTGATCTTGTTCCTACCTTTAGGGAAGTTAATAGTCTAGTTAATAACCCCATTTTTTAAAGAAGAAAAGAGGTGGAAGCTGGGGAACTGGGTACTTTGGAACCTAATACATCAGTTTCTGAGGCCACGAATGGCCAGCCACTTGCATGGTCTCGGGGATTGGGGATCAAACTTTCTCTTGTAAAAAATAGAAGCGTTCGTAAAAGAGCGGGGTCTACCCAATCCATCTGATCTGGATTTATGTAGGAACACAATGAAATACAGAAATACACATAAACACAGAGATGCAGTGGAAATAAGACTTCATTTCATTAATAACAAATGATTGAAATATGCTTACAGACAGAATGGAAATAAACTAGCTANTGAAGCGCCAAAAGTCATGTGGGCCCCGTTTGGGTAAGTTAGTACATCAACTTCCCGGGGTCATAACTTTTGCATATGATCTATGTTTTAGGCTTGTGATAGCTCGTTGGAAAGGTATCATCGAGGAGATTCATTTTGGGGGCTCAATAATGCATTTAGATATCATTTAGAAACTCTATCTCAAAAAACCTTCATTTAGTCCCTCAAAATGGCCCCGGAAGTTAAACCTGCTAAAAATAGTAAATTGCCAAAATTGCCAGAAAACTGTTTTGAGCCAGTCGGAAAAGGTGGGTGGCCACCGATATCCACCTGGATCACCATCCCATTGATTTCTTCTCCTTCCATTATTTACCAAGGGGCGCTTAGAGGCATTAAAGCCCTGGCTAGGGCTAAGTCATGACTATTCTCTCCTTGAATATTAGAGGGGTAGGAGGACCCCTTAAGATGGCCTCTATGCGTAGTCTCCTCTCAAATATTTCACCCCATATCATTTTTCTTCAAGATACTTTGACCAATGATGTGAAGGCAAGGGATTTTATGTTTGTACTAAAGTTGGATTGGTTGACTTGTGTTATTAGTTCTATTGGAAATTCAGGTGGCTTGCTTGTATCTTGGGATCCCCATTATTTTTATTTCTCCATGGTCCTTACTTGTGGTGGAATTCTTTTGACTGGTTCTAGTTTTTTTGACAGGAGGAGTCTTACTTTGCTAAATGTCTATGGTCCATGCACAAATTGTAAGACATTCTGGAAAAAATGTGTGGATAGAGGACTTATTTTACACAATGATTTAATTTTGGCTGGGGATTTAAATTTTACTTTAAATGCTGAAGAGATATGGGGCACTGTTGTCGCATTAGATCCATTGGATTTTTTTTTTAAGGATTTATTTGCAAATACGCCTCTAGTGGATGTGGCTATGACATAATTGGTTTCGATGTGGCGCAATGGAAGGTTGGGGTTTTGTGGAAGAGGACTTGATTGGACCAGCGATGAGATACAGATCATGCGTAGAGTCTACCATCATATCTGATCATGCTCTTGTTTATTTACAACTTGATATTGGCATTCCAAAGACTATGCATCCTTTTAAGTTTAATCTGATATGGTTAGGAGACAAATCATTCACATTTTTAACTAGATAGGTTTATCTCAATAAATGTTTTGAGTTAATCAAAGACCCACAAAGAATTCTAGTTGAGAAACTAGATTTACTCAAGCGTCGGGTAAAATTATGGTCCAAGTTTAAACTTAAAAGGGATAAGGATTTACTGATAAAAGTAGAAGGAGATCTGGAATATCTATATATCTAGAAAAAAAATGGATCTACTAATGATTATTTAGATTTACAATGTAAGCATTTGGAGGGAGTGTGCAACAAGATATTACTGGATGAAGAAGAAAGCTGGAGGCAGAAAAGTAGGGCTACTTGGATAAAGAGTGGCGATAAAAACACCAAGTTCTTTCATAGATTTTCCAGCTACAGGAGAAATAAGAAATATCTTTGGGAAATCACTGATGAGGATGGTCATTTGCATATGGATCAAGAAGCTATTAAATCGGAAGTTGTTAACTATTTTAGCACTTTCTTTAATGAGCAGGGTAGTCTAACTTACGGGCACAATTGGAGACAATTCGGCTCTATCCAAGGATTGTTATGGAGGAAGAAGTCACTACTTTAGAACAGGTTGTATCGTTGGATGAATTATCAGTTGTACTAAAGGGTTTTGTAAAAGATAAGAGCCTCGGTCCAAACAGGTGGACAGTTGAGTTCTTCCTTTTCTTTTTTGATTTGGTTGGACCAGACTTACTTGCAATGGTTGAGGACACTAGATGCTGAGGAGAATTTTGTTGGTCGATCAATTCAATGTTTCTTTCTCTTATTCCAAAATCCAATCGAGCTCTCTCCTTTTCTGATTATCGTTTGATCACACTTTGTAATTTATGTTATAAGATTGTAACCAAGATTATTTCTAGAAGGATAAGACCCATTCTCTCTCAGTCTCTATCAGAGGAACAATTGGGTTTTCTCAAGGGGCGTCATAGTTTGGATGCCATAGGTACAACACAGGAGTGCTTGCATAACATCAAAGAAAAGAGACTTCAAGCTATTATTTTGAAGTTGGACCTTAAAAAAGATTATGATTTCACCAATTGGGATTATTTAAGGTTGTTGTTGATTCAGTGCGGTTTTGGTCATCATATGACTAAATGGATAATGAGTCGTGTGACCTCAGCATCAATGGCCATTCTGATTAATGGAGAAGCTACAAATTTCACTAATAGTGGGAGAGGTATTCGTCAGGGCTTCCTGCTATCTCCTCTTTTATTTATCTTAGTGATGGAAGGCTTGAGCCTCTCACTAAAAAAGAGTCAATTGGAAGGCAAGTTGACCAGAATAAAAGTCTCTCGATTGGTAAGAATCCTCCATCTCATGTTTGTGGACGATGTGATAATAATGTACAATGCTTCCATTGTCGAATGGCAGGAAATACATACCCTTTTACATGTTTTTT
This sequence comes from Picea mariana, assembly GCA_032191745.1. Classification (NCBI taxonomy): domain Eukaryota; kingdom Viridiplantae; phylum Streptophyta; class Pinopsida; order Pinales; family Pinaceae; genus Picea; species Picea mariana. Next base: position 12,867 of record JASDQU011444767.1, read on the forward strand.
GTGTTGCTTCCAGTCTGGAGATTAACATAAATAAGTCAACTTTTCATCATTTTGGTGTACAACAAGATCTACTAAACCAATTGTCAGCATTGTTCCATTATGGTGTTATGAGTTTTTCGGGGGTTTTTAAATACTTGGGATATTATTTAAAAATTGATAGTTATAAGGTGGTTGACTGGAAGTGGCTTTTGAAGAAATATTAATAGAGAATATGTCATTGGTGTAATCACTTTCTTTCTCTGGGTGGCAAATATGTTTTGATTAAGGTTGTGTTGGAAATCCAGCTGGTATACTGGATGGAATTAGCACACATTCCAGGTTCTATTTTAAATCAAATTCATATGATGAATTTCTCTTTTCTGTGGTCTTGAGAAAAATCTTCATGTAACACCCTATTTCCCCCAGTCTGTAAAAATAACTATATTGGCCAAGTATTGTGGAAAACTCAGAAATGTGAATGTGTGATGTGAATGGACCTTGTGAAAAAGGTCAATGAATGTGAATGATATTATAATATATATATTGCAAGACTACTGACAGGGGGATGTGCTGGAAAAGAGACCACGATGGCTGAAGAAAGGCAGTGGAAGGCACTTGGAATGGTGGCGTTGACTTCCACCGAAACCAATATCGTATTTGGACTTCACTGGCTTGGAGAACCAAAAGCGGCTCGCTGGCCCCAAATTAAATGACTCGCCAGGTTAGTAGGTAAAGGGATCCTCATTAGTAATGAGGGATGGGGGTGAACCACCCATCCATAGAGTCCTCGGACCTGACCACCACAAGGAAAATCGTGCCACACGCAACCTCCTCGAAAGGAGAAAAGGCAGGAAGAGTGTGCGATCAGAAGGCAGACACGAGGGGAAGAGGAGAAGGAAAAAGGAACTCTAGAAAAATACAGAGTGAGTGATAGTGGAGAAGAAGGAGAGTAACCTTCGTTCTCGATCACTGGCAAACAGAGACTCAGTCTCGCAGCATCGTGGTCTCAGCTTGGGGGTGGCTAGTGGTAAATCCGTTGGGAGTCGCTGAGCCTACGGTTGGGTGGAAACGAGCACCCCACTCAGCAGTTACATCACCTCTGGTGTTTTTCTGATAAGTGTTATATCTTGTATCTTGAAATTTATATGCTAACATGTATGTTCATAGTCTGTGCAATTATGAATGGTTTCATTGTAAGACTGTCTGCATGGTGTTTTGATAAAAAATGATGGCTAGATGTTTTTATTGGAAATACCATGTATGGCTTATGTTTATATGTATATATATATATGATGAACTAATACAGATTTTCAAGTCTGCTCTCGGGAGATTGTTCCTGTGTTTGTCCTACCTAATGCCTTGGATAGATTTCCTCCCGAAGGCATCCTTTTGAGACCACTCCCTTACCTTCGAGAAGACTTTCCAATTTGGTCTTCAAAACCTGGTATAAATCACCTGAGGACCCAAAGAAGGATGTTAGAGGTTCAGTCTCAAAACCTTGTACGAGGGAGAACGGTCCTCGTAGACCTCAACATTTCGGCATTTCGGTACCTAGAATACCCAAGGGCGAGTTCCCTTGTACTCACAAGTCCCGAAACTCCGACTTGCGAAATCCTGAATTTTTAGCATGTGGATAAGTATCGAGTAACGGACGAGATCTTGTCGGAAGATATGAGGTCAGTCGCGACCGTTAGATTGGAGGAAGAAACGAGGGCATTAAATTCCTCAACCTCTTCCTTTTATCTTCGTGAGTAGCGAAGAAATCGGACCGTATATCCAAAGGTCCATGAGAATACCTGAACCGTTCATTCATAAGGGCACGTGGCAGTCAGTAAGCGTTTTGGCATTTCGGCACTCGGAGTATCTAGGTGCGAGTTTTCTTGCACTCGCGAGTCCTGAAACCCCGACCCACGAAATCCTGAAACGGGAGTGTGTGGATAAGTATCAATTGATGGACAAGATCTTGTTGGAAAATCTGAGGTCAGTCGCGATCGTTAGATTGGAGGAAGAAACGAGGGCATCAACGCCTCAACCTCTTTCTTTTATCTTCATGAGTAGCAGAGGAATCGGGACCGTAGATCCCAAGATCCATGGAAGTTACCTGGACCGTCCATTTGTAGAGGACACGTGGTTTCCGGTCGGCGTTTCGGCACTCGGGAGACCAAAGGGCAAGAACCCTTGTCTTCGCAAGCCGTGAAATCCCGGTAAAGGAAACCCCGAATCGATTTAAGTGTGAATAAGTTTGAGAAAGCCAGGATTTGATCATGACCGCTGATCATCCTGAAAAGATCATAATGATTGATTGTAGTTAAATGTCGCAGCCGTCCATTGGAGGGACACGTGGCTGTCGGTCAACGTTTCAGCGTTTCGACACCCGGGAAACCAAAGGGAAAGAACCCTTGTCTTCGCGAGTCACGAAATCTCGATACCCGAAACCCCGATGCGCTCTATGGAAGAAAGGAGGAGTCCCAAAAGGATCTAGATCGTCCATCTGAGGAGACACGTGGTGAGCGGTCAGAGTTCGGGGAAAGCTCTGAAATCTCGTGGACTGTTGGATCCAAATCCTCGAGAATCATTGATCTCCTACACGAATCCCCATATCGGGATTTGGGGATTGGAGTGACAAACATTTTTGGAGTCATTGCATCGTGAATTCCTGGTTCATGAAACTCTGAAAAGATCCGAACCGTTGGATCCAAAACGTCGAGAGCTGTTGGATCTCATACAAGGACTCGAGTATCAGGTTTCGGGGTTTGAAGAGTCGAAAGACTTTACTCTCTTTCATTTCGAACTTCCGATTACCGAAATCCTGATACGGTCAGGACCGTCGGATCAGGGGAGGCTTATAGTCATTGATCTCCCTTTGGAGGGGAACTTCGGAGATTACGGAGTTCGAGGATTCGAAAGGGAGAAGAAGAGACATTGCATCATGATTCCCCGAATCGAAAAAAGCCGGTAAGTGCTTTGTCAATTTAGCACGTGGTCATGGAACAAGGTCACGTGGACAAGACCCAAGCAGGGATCTTATCACTCGCTAGCCCTTTCGGGGTTTTCAGAGTCGAAATACTTGACTCGCTTATATCGCTGAGTCGTGAAATGTGAAAGGGCGCCTAGTTGTTTGGCCTGTGGCCATAACCGCAGATCATATGAGTGCGGATAAGGGGATGGAAGGGTTTGTATCAATCCCCATAGGGATTTGGGGAACAGTTATGTCCCTCAGAGAAAAGAATAAAAAGGCCAAAAATTTATTATGCTGCAGCGGATATGTGACACTTCAACTTCCTATCATCTGTGTAATTGGGAGACTTTAGGTAAGCCAAAGAGATTTGGTGGCTGGGGGATAAGAAACATATATTGTTTTTCTCGAGCATCAACTGCCAAATCACTATGGCGAGGTTTGATGCAGCCTGGGATTTGACAACAGGTCTTGAAAGATAAGTATTATCCTCATTTATCAGTGTTTTCATGGCTTCGTACAACTAATCTATTGTCACATTTTGGATCTCAGACTTGGAAGAACTTGTTAAATTCTCTACATTTACTTGTTCATTGGTTGGCATGGAAACCGGGGGCGGGGATTGTCGTTATGATTGGAAAGGATGAGATACTGGGGATGGGGAAAGGCTACTTTCTATCGTTGGATTTGATTTCACATTTAAATGAGCATCATGTTTATTATCTCTTCCAAGTGAGAAGGGCTTCGACTATGGGTATGTCTTGCGCCACTTGGCTAAATAGTATAGAACTAGGACTGGTGGGTGACCTTGCTTTCGAATGGGAGAGGTATAGACTTCTTTTGATTGATACTGGAATTTATCTTACATACACAGTTGATGAATTAAGGTGGATGGGAGGGGATGGTACAGTATTTTTAAATACAAAGAATGTATACAATGCTTTGGTTGTCGAGTTGTGGTGTAAGAATAATGGAGGAGTGAAGAGGAAGTTATGGACCTGGGAATGCCCACAGAAGTTAAAAATATTTTTTTGGCTTCTCATTGAAGATAATCTACTCACCTAGAACAATCCACTCAAGCGAGGTTGGCAAGCCCGGAATGTGTCTTCTATGTAGAGGTAATGAGGAATCAGTTCTTCACTTATGTGTTCATTGTCCTTTTACTGTTTCTATTTGGAGTAAAATTACCAATCATTTCAAGTTTCTCTTTGGGTGGATGGGTTCCACCATATTGGAATGTTTCGAATACTGGCTGAGAAGGAACTTTGCTTACTCATGTCTGCCAGCGTTTATTTGCTGGTATATCTGGAACGAAAGGAATTTGGCCATATTTGAATCAAAACTTCCTTCCATAGATAAGATCTTCATCCTCTCTATTGTTGATGTAGTAAGCCACAGTACCTTGAAAATTTCAAATACTTTTAGATGCACTGGCCATATCTTACCCAAGCATAGAACCATTGGTTGGTTTTATGGGGCATCTCAGAGGATTGGGGAACAAAGTGGTGTCGGGGGTATTATTCAACTAGATGAATTCATTGTTTATAGATGGACCCTTAATTGTGGTAGGGGAACTAATACAAGAGCAGAACTCTTGGGTGCTTGGGTTGCCCTCACCTTGGCACACAGACTGTCTATTACAAATATCCACATCCTCGGGGATTCAAAAATTATTATTGATTGGCTAAATAATAATGGTTCTCTGCAGGTTATATCTATTGAATGCTGGAAAGATTGGGTAAAGGAACTCATAAATCTATTTTCTGTCATCACCTTTTCCCATGTCTACAAAGAAGAAAATCTGGAGGCCGATTCATTATCCAAAAAGGCACTTTCTAATCAACCTGGAGATTTAGCGTACAATCAATGGATTGATGGTCGTGAGGGACCAAGATACTATATTAAGTTGTATTAGGATATATATATTTTTTCTAACAGTTTCTATGTGGTTATGTGGAGGCAGTTTGGGAGTCTTTTAGTAGTGCCAACTAGGGTTCTTGAGGGAAGTCTTATATTTTGGATAGTGTTGGCTAAGTTCTCCTTTTGACTCCTTTTTTGGACAGACTTCTTGAAGTCTCTGTGGTTATTTTGAATTATTATTCTGAGTTGTAGCTATGGAATTTTTTATGGAGAAATGTCAAGGCATGGCCTTTGAATGTAATGGAATTACTCGACTTTGTAAACTGATTATATATCTAATATAATGCACAATTTTCATTTGGAAAAAAAAGTCAAACAATGCATGCAATTTTAATCTTGTAAAGGGAAAAAATTAGAGAAAAAACATAGCTATAAGTATAGTTGATCGTTTCCATTCAACATTTTTCATTATGCATGGTAGAGAACTACATTCAATTAAAATGTAATTGATTGAATGTGATTATATTACATATGATAAAGTATGTGAATGCAATTAGAAAGTAATTGATTATTTTTAATTATTTTATTTATGGAAAAGAGTGTGCATGATGAGTTGAGTTGAGTTTTGGGGTGATTAAAAGAAGAGAAGGTTAAGTTTTGGGTGATTAAAAAAAGAGAAGGGGGATAGAAGAAGGGTTATGCACTCACATATATGTTTCTAATAGAGGGTGAATATCACTAAAGTGATTTTGATGATATATTTTCTTTGGTTGTGAGGATTGAATGTAAAATTATAGATTTTGAGTAATAAAAGAAGTAGTATAGTATTAATGATTGTGGGATCAAAGGCTCTTCAAATTAAGGGTTGAAGGAATTTTGTTGGGAGGAGAGCACCCTTGTTACCCACATACGATTGTTGGGAGATTTGTTAGAGGTTGCTTCCATTGAAGTTGCCATTGAAAATTGTTGTCTTTAGGTCTTTGTTGTAGGTATTGTAACTACTAGCTACAATATTTTCATCCCAATAAGTATTCCTCACTCTTTATTGTTTTATTACGTTGTTAAGGATAAATTTTAGTTGGTGTTGTATTCATGGCATTTGGTGAAATTTTGTCTTAAAGGTTAAGAAAAGTGTAAATTCCGGTGTTAAATTATTTACATGGAAATTAAATCTTAATATGTACATTATACTAATATTATAGGTTCATTTTTAGGCAAGATTTTATTCAAAATACCATATTTTTCGCATGTTAGAAATTATAGCACATTAGTTTATGTTAATGGAATATGGATTTCTTCTTCTTACTTTTATTAAATATGTTTATTAATAAGAACTTAGGAATTAATGAACCATTTCTACCAAATTTTGTCATCTACTTATGAATTCTTATTGATAAATCAAAAGTCAATTTAGTGGCATTTCACCTTGAAGAAAGGGGCATCACATAAACGAAGATCCAAATTCCCTCAAAAGGGTTTCATACTTCCTTTTTTTAGCTATGATGGGACTTCCCTTGAATTTGTATGGTTGTTTTGTGATAGCAACAACCCCTCCCCATGATTTTCCTATTGTTCCTTTGAACTTCATTCCTCTTTTAGTTAAAGTTATCACAACCCCCATCATTTTCTTTATTTCAACTTTTCATGATTTATTTTTCCTAATTCTGGGTCGTTTAATTATTGTAAATCTTCCTCAATGCTCTAGCTTCAAACTTGCATTATCCTTGGATTAAATCACACTTCAAACAAATTTTCTTTTAAAATCTTCATTTGGCATCAATACAATGTTTATCATTGTCATGAATCTTTTTGGGCATTGATACAATGTTTATTGTTGTCATGCATCTTTTTTAGCATTGATATAGTGTTTGTGATTGTCATGAATCTTTCCAGGAATCAATACAAACTTCATCAACCATAATAATATTCTTGGTTCCGAAACATCCCACTTCACCCAAAATAAATTTTCCCTAGCGCTTATACAATATTCATTGCCAAAATAATCATCTTTCTCACTGAAACATCACTCAATGAAAACTTGTTATTGCCAACACTTCACCACAAAAAATATCCCCTTTCACATTGAAACACGACTTATCGCAAAAGAAATATTGGTGAAAAAATATCCCTTTTCACATTGAAACACAAAGTTTCTTCATTAATACATTGGCGAGAGAAAGATTTCCTTCATCGATATATTACTGAGAGAAAACTTTCCATCGTTGATACATCGGTGAGAGAAAAATTTCCTTTGTTGATACATTGCCAAGGGGGAACTTTTCTCCACCGATACATCGATGAGAGAAAACTTCCCTTCATAGATGTATCGTTGATGAAATTATTTTTCCTCGAAGATATCTCCCCACAACATTAAATTCACATGTGCAAAGTGAATTGTCTTTGTAAAAGTGCATGTATGACCTCTATTTTCATTTTTCACACCCAATGGTCAACTTTCAACCTTTAAAACCCTATTTCTCCACCCCATTTGACATTGTTGCAATTGAAATTATCGTATCCGCTTAGAATAGGTTTGAAACATGCTCGCTACACCATCTTGCTATCCATGAAAACTCATGCCCCCACCTACTTTCCATTCATAGTTTTACAGGTACACAACTTCCCTTTCCTCACTAGTGTACATTCCCCATAGATAAAATATAATCAAAACACTAAAAAAAACAAATATGGTTATACCAGGTTAACCTAGCTCCACCTAACCACATTCCCCTTCTTCACTCCACACAATGAAAAAATTCCCTAGCTGCCCCCTCGAAAAATTATTCTCACGCTTTATTGTTCAAATCCTTAGTGGGGGGGTAAGGTTTTACATTTACTCTCACAACATAACTTGTGACAACTAAGTTAGGCCCAAGGAGTTTATTCCCCACCAACCATATACCATTTTCTTTGTTAGAAAGGGTAGCCATCATTTGAACCCTCGAGTAGAATACTCACTCAAGGTGCGACCAACGCTCTGTTAGACTAGGGATAATTTTAAGGATGGAAATTTATATTAAAATGTAAAAACTTGGGCTAATAGTACTAGTCCTTAATATGAAAAATGTAAAAATTTTGGCAATACTTTTGTAAAAATATTTAAATTTATAAGGATTTTATATAGTCTTTATAAAATTTTGGCAATTTTTAAGGTAAAATGATTTTATTCTATTGAATTTGGGCGAATCTTTTTTAGAAAAAAGTGGAAATTGATGAATCATTTTGGGAAAAACCATGGAAAATTAGAGCATTTGCTAAATTTATCCCCTAAAATCATCTATGTGTTATACATTGCAACCACAACACTACGATAATAAATATTGCAGGTTCCAGGTGCGGTTTCAAGTTTAGTGGGGTGGCCAGAACTTGAGTCTTATCAAGAAAAGAAGAACCCACTGCCTAGTTTTGAAAACCTCACTTTGATTTTGGGTCACCATGGCCACTCTACCAAGGGTCCATAGATAATCATTTTTCCCTTAGATACACCTTATCCCACCTCATAATATGCAATTGTTTTAAATGCTAACCAAACCAATTTTTATGTCTTTGACATAGGTGAATCACAAGAAACATTATGGATACCTATTGAAGAAGGAATGATAAAGACATCATCATTGAAGTTTCATCAGAGAAAGATGAAGAAGAGGCAAAGGTCATCACCCCCAACCCCATTCACGATGACACCCTTTGTTTCATTGACAAAAACATTTCCTACCACTCGTGTGAGATATACCAAATTTTCACAAATGAGACTTTCCCAAATTTACGAAAGGGAGATTGAGATCTCGACATCTACCAACTAATTAAATGATCCAAATTCCATAGGATACATTCACACACAATAGTTTTCCCATGTATTGAATCCATATCATGGATCATTAGGCATTCTGATGTAGATAACATATTGGTAATAAATGCACAAGTAAAAGTGGTTTCTTCCTTCAAACCGTTAGTTCTCAGAACATGCTACAAACCGCCAAATGAATAAATTGAGCTTACTGAGGACTAGGTGAAATAATTTTCTTTAAATCCCATAAATTTCACGAATAAATGGTGGACCCCAGACAATAAATTCAAGACTAGGTCATCCAACAATTACCCTACAAAGATGCTTAGAAGACCCTATCAGTATGTAGTAGCTATGCTTTGCAGATTGCATGGAGAAGTTGATGCCCATAAATTCAGAGTTTTATGGGTGCCCCTGATCCATTCTATCACCACCACCAGATCCATTTTTAATTGGGAATACATCCTCTCTTCCACCTTGGAAGAGACTATATTAGTTGCAAAACACACTACTCCTGGGAAACATCCAAGTTTCCATATGTCACCCTATTTACTAGATGTAATGTTCATGGTAAACACTTATCCTGAGATGGGTTGGGGATGGTATCCAAATGGCCCTCCCATTCACTTTTATTTCCAAGATCTATGGGAACACAAATATTACATACACTGCCACAAAATATGCAAGAAATTTCTTATTCCCTTATACTAGTTATTGTTTTGTGCTTTTGCACCTTGCATGTTAGAAAAAACAATGGTTGTAGTGGAGAGGATAGGAGATTGGTTCATGATGCAAAATGGGACATTTATTCGAGTATATGGTGCAACGAAATCTCTTCATATTCTTCCTAGAGTTATCCTTGATAAACTTGTTTTGCATGAAGTATCATATCATACATTGATGAATGGAGTAGGTGCGACTCTTGCTAGAGATAAAAAACTAACCTGGCCACCCATGCTATTCTGGTTAGGTTCCTACTGTTTCAAATATGTCAAGGAAGTATAGGCAGAGGATGACACCCCGATTGCATTCCATTTTGGGGAGGAAAGATTCTGAAGGAATCATCCCCTAAATATCATCAACAAATATTGTCATGTCTGCAAGTACATATGGAATTATGAATATGAGACTTGGAAGGATGAATAAATTCATAAGAGAGCTCTGAATAATGATGAAGTAATCTTCAGCATCGAGAGCATTGCTCAACATAAAGGAAAATTTTAGTAGTAAGAAGCAACAAGATCTGAAGAGGAAATAAATAAGAAACAAGAAGAAGAAACTAGAGAAAAGGTAGAGAAAGAGGAAACGAAGAAAAGGGAAGCTAGAATTACAGTAGTAGTAGCAGAGGTAGACAAGAAGAGAAAATAAGAGGAAGAGAAGAAAAGAAAATAAGAGGAAGACGATAAGGATCAAGAATAGGTGCAAGACAATGACCTGGTGGACACTAGAAATCGAGAAGCCTCCTCAAGTATACCCTTGACGAGAGGTCACTTCCCTCTAGGGGAGCTAGGACTAGGAGGATTCAAACCCTCCAAGGCCAAGAAGGTAGAAAAATTAAACTCATTCATATTTGATAGAGACTTAGGAAAAATAATTTAGCAGAGCATGAAAATATTTCATGTCTTCAAGTTTCATGGGATCAACTCAGTATTTTAGGAAATTCATTCTAAACTTATCCATAGTAGCAACACCATTGCAGGTCGTAATCGCCAAACGAAAGAGATTTCATTGGGGTAAGACACAACAAATAACATTTGAATACCTAAAGAAGAAA